>CM031239.1:744675592-744725592 GCA_018340775.1 Taxus wallichiana var. yunnanensis
ATTTTCTATCACCTATGGATTTCAATCAGCTTGTCCCTCATCACCACCAAATAATCCACTAAGACTCCTCGACTGTAATCCCGGCCGCGTCACCAAGCACACCTCGCCATTCTTCCACTCGTGATTTCTTCGACATAACTAATATATTTCAGATATGCCCATATTCATCCTCTCCGCCTCTGAAATTTCCACCCTTTTATGTCACCAAGCACTTCAGTTTAGCGTATTACTATCATCCAATTTATCACCTCGTGGTGTCTTCAAATTAAATCCTTAGCAACAAGTTATAACCGGGCAGATATGCATATCATCGATTGTACCATTACATTGATTGTCCTCCTGACAACCTCGCGATTATAGAGTCCATACGCATTCATCCATCTATACCTACAATCCCATGGCATACCACAGACGTAATTTACCTCCTGGGCAGTAATTTATACCCCTTTCTCTCTCTCCAAAACCTCTGGGCATCCTTTCCTCTTATCCCACAATCCGTTACCCCCAATCACTGACTTTCAGAGCCACGACTAACCACAAAGCACCACACTTGCCATACTAAGGCAAACAACTCCCCCGACCTCATTGCTTATTACTCATGTCAAGCATGTACACTAAATTTATTCTCATGCACAGAAACATACTTCCTAAGTATGTCATACAGGCTAATGTATACCACCCACCACATTCGAACATCAACCTCTTTTCAGGGGGCACCTGACCATCTCAACCACACCCACTTATTAAAATGAGGACGAGAAAAATGTAAAACCTTAGAAGCATATATGTTTTCTACTCCCGTAATTTTTTAACATATGATGAAATCTAATGAAACCTATCCATCCATCTACCTCCCTTTCTTTTCCTCACTCCAATGCATTGGGAAATGCCTAAATTCAATCAGCCTTCAATAAGTAAATAACACCTCACGTACAACACTTTATGGTCATGGTTAAATATGGTGTTATCAGAATCACTCATGATGATGCTTTACTCTATAAACTTTCCTAATGTCCCACGATAGGAATCGGCATTGGGGATCAGGCATTAAGCGTACTCACCTGTGAAATTCCATTTATTCCTTTAATCAAGTAGCCCAAGCTTTCCTTAGATCATTTTTCAATGAATGTTACTAAGAAAGTCACCATGATGGATCTCATTCAACTCCGTAATTATGAAGATGAATTATCGCTGATTGTATCTGTGACGGAGAAGTTTTATTAACTAATTAATGTTCCAAATACCTACAGTTTAAACTTATTGAGTTGTTCACTAGAGTTGTGGCCCGAAACATCACATCTCACCAACTCTTTACAAGTCCAAACCTTTCTGAACCTTGATGAAGTGTTCATCATGGCTAGAAAACTAGTGAAATTTGTGCTTATCAAGAAAAGAAAATCCAATTATGGAACAAGAAAACCCCATTCAAATCCAACAATTCTTCTTCATCTTCAAAACCTCCAAAATAACTATTCAAATCCTAAAGTATTCGCCCTATGCGTCGGTAGTCCTCAAGGTGGGTCCACCTCATCCTTCATAATCGCTCAAACCTTTTCACGAATATTTCTCTTGTCAGATTTTCGCTCCCGGAGAAGTGGAAGTAACATCGTCAATCAGCCTGGAGAGCCTATTCTTCGGATCTTGGAAAAAATAATTAAATTTAGAGCCATTGTCACTTTCTCCCATAAAACCTTATAAAGGTTTCGACCCCTCATCTATGATAAGCGTGGTATAAAGAGCACGACTACATGAATTTATCATCGCATTAAAGGACATATTGATGGTAAGACCAGCATAACTTTTAAAAACATTATTCAAGAGATGATATGAACAATTGAAGACCTTTGTCATAGATAACGAATGCCCAAGCATACAAATCAGAAATTTTCACATCTTCAAAATACTATTCCCCTAATCATAAACCATCATCTAATCAAAATAGTGAAACCTTCATCTAGATGAATACAATACATCCATGAAGAGGTTCATCACCATTTTTTATATCATGCCAACTATTCCTCAAAACCGACCTACTTCATCTATTGAGGAAATCTTGGCACGAGCTCCTCCACCCACAGAGGAGCATACCTCTTCCACTCCTCCACCCACAGAGGAAAGTCCCTTCTCTTCTAGCCTTGCTCTCACGGAGGAATCCACACTTTCTACATATGGGCCATGTTATCGTCTACTTCCAACCTTCTGAACCATCAACACTTGTTATTCTCCCATCCATAAGAGAATCATCATCACCTTCTCCTCCACTAAGAGAGAAGTCTACCACACCCAAGCCTATTATCTCTCCTCACCATGGGAGATGCTTCTGAACATGTCACTACTTTTCGAGGATAGTTTCCCCAGCATCCCAAAGACCCTATTAATATGATCTCAACTATTTTACCTATAGAATCCGAGGCCATCCAATTCCTTGTCTCACAGACATATTTTACAGGTATTTCACCACCTAACCCATCCATCTTCTCTTCTTGTAAGTAATCCCATTTCGACAATTAGTAGATCATTTGGATTACGTTGATCATTCCATTTTTTTTGGGGATGTCTTTGACTCCCAGACTTTAAACCAAATGCAATTGTTTTCCTTAAGACACTTCACGATCTACCCAAAGGTATTTTCGAAAACCAAAACTACACTGACCATGCCAATTGAAATTAATTCCTCTTCATCATCCCTACTTCCATCCAAACTTATACCCATCACTACAACTAGTCCCAAACCTAAAAACCTACACACACTTATCTCCACACCGCATGAGTCTAGACCCATCACTACTTTGGGTGTTATGCCAAAATCAAGCCTTACTCACCCACTTGTCAGTTAGACTTAGCCACATCTTCCAAAGTTCACAACAAACATTATCCTCCCACCTAAAAATAAAACCCAACCTCTAGGCTATATGCACACCGGTCTCACCTACCACACCGCTTTTACCCTCCTCCCTTTCCATCCATCCTAGGGCCTCCAACCCATCAACCTTGGCCAAAAATATCATACCCAAATCCATTCAAAAGATAAACAACCTACTACTGCATCATGAGCCTTTGTTACACCTCATTCACCCAAAAACCAAGCTCCCTCACCCTCACCTGTGCACTTCTTGCCACCTATACCTCCACCAGTTACTATAACCCCAACTTGCCTATATGACTTCAACCCAATGCCTCCACCCATCCTCTTACCAACCACCTCCACCACAACCTCAGTTACCCCCATGGGTAACCCATCCTCTGCCACCATCTAATTTTCCTTATACATCATGTACTCTCGTGTCACCTTTACCCAAGAAGGTGCAACCTAAAGATAAGAATCTACTACCCTCCACTAAGGTAGTCAAACTAACCAAACCTTCCATTGCAATCTCTTCTACCCCACCTTTACCCAAAAATATGCCAACAAAACCAAAGACCACTCCACATACCAAACTAGTAGACCAGCCCATTCCCCCTCCTGTAAAGCCTCTTCCTTCACAATCAACCACACATGTACCCAAACCCACACTCACCTCCCATTACGATCCATTAGTGGGGTCCTACACCAACATTTTAACTAATATCTTAGAGACTTCCATCATCGTATTACCACGGCTTTGAACTTACGGTCCTCTCAAACCTAAACCAAAAGGATTTGATGAAACCAAGATTTTTGCCTATCATCGTGTGCCAAGACATAATGTTGAGAATTGTAAGGCTCTGAAGACCGTTTATTCCAACTTTTTCCTCCTGAAAAAAATTTTAATGATGAGGACCATGATTCATTCCACGTCACCTATCACCATCACATCATAATCCTTTACCCATTTTGTGAACAACCGCATATCTCCACACCCACAATTATTTTTCCCACCTCCAAAATTTGAGATCAACATGGTCCATATAAGAGAGTTATCCAAACCACAACTCAAATGTCAATGTACCCTACTAATTTCACAAGGCTCTTATCCACCACTCGGATTCTTCCCCTCATGCCATTATACCTTTCATGACACACCCTCTCCATCCACCTCCTCGATTAACATGGTTCACGTTGTTTCCCACGCTCAAGAAGATAAAGGAAAAGAAAAATAAAATATCCCATCAACCAACCCTATACCCAATATACCAACTACACCCACTCCTAAAATCACCATCTCAGGACCTACATACCCCATCTCTCTGATGAGGTCACCCATCGTGCAATGATAAAACAATTACATCAAATTATCCTCTAAAGATGTCTTTGTATGATCTCGTCCTTACTTTAACATCCCACATCAAGCCTTATCAAGGTTTTACAATACATTAAGTTCTTACCCAATGACCCCACACCAAAGTGGCCTCGATTATCACCCTCACCATGTTTCCTCGCTAACAAAATCATCTCCTCCTTCTACCCCATGACCCCTCCTCACGTCACCACCCTCCTTCTCTCTCAAGAGGAGATTATACCTCCGCCGATGACTTCCGATCCCGACCTATTCATTTATGTCTATGTCAATATATACACGGCATTTATTCATGATTGATGGTGGTGCTAGCATTAACATCATCTCCTCCCACGCATACAATCAAATGCGTATTCCTTCTAATTATATGCATAATAACCCAATTATGTTATGCTCCTTTAATGATGTCATCACCTCCACCCTTGGCACTATTATCCTTCATGTTCATGTAGGTCCTCACATTATACCAAAACTATTCTACATCTTAGAGGGGAGTTCTAATATAACCTGATTACTCGGCAAGACCGACCTTGATTCATGTCATGGGTTGTGTTTCTTCAACTTTACACCACTCTGTAAAATTCAAGCATGAAGGACATAATTACATCATCCCCGCCGACTTGTTTCATCATTCAATACCTGTAACATGTTGTACCAACCCAATGATGTACTTGTACCAGTCAAGGCATCTGTCATGATCCCCATTTCACCTTCACCCACAAGCCCATCCACCAAGGTGGCCACCACCTCTCCCACTTCTAACCCTACTATTCCTACTACCTCAGGAACCTCTACAACTGACTCATCTACTTCCCAATCATCTAGTGAGTCATCTATCCCCACTACCCACATATCGACTACTAATCCATTAGAAGGTATTTTTTTTTAATGCGCCACTGGGGAGTACCACCTATACAATATCGACACATTCCTCACCCTGCAAGATTATGGGAACCTGCGTCAACACCCTAGTTATGACTACCACGTAGGAGAGGTTTTTCCTTATGGTCCTCCCCACCTTCGCACTAATATAACTTATGGGGGACTTGATATTGACATCTATTCACCCAAACCGTCCATCCCAAACATGACCATTTTCATCTCGACCTACACTCCTTACTAACTACCTCTTTTCTCACACTTTCCTTTACCATTGCACATGGAAAGGTTTTAGATTTAATTTTTATGAACAAGGCTGCCATACATATCATCTCTTGTTCACTGTAAACACAATGACCACAATGGCATTGGATTTGACACACCACCTCCCAAGAAGGCTCGCATTGACCTCATTAAGGAGACAAACCTTCTCCACATTATTCACCCACGTCACCATCTTCACCCACGAAGTCCATAGATCTCGAATCTATTCCTCCTAACTTTTTTTTGAAAACAATTTCCCTGGGACCTCTAACCTATCAACGTGATGGTGAGGCTCCCTCTTCTCTCCCATTCCTATATCCTGACATGATCGATGATGATACACCTTTTATTAATGTTGTTCAATGTTAGGATGATGAGTCCATCCTCACCTACCTTGGTGTGGAAGATTCTTATATTCATCGGTCGTTACCTTCGAGATGCAAACCATGTTGAATGAATCAACCATTGAAATCAACATTAACACACAGACGGCTTGACATTCTAAAGATAGGCCAATATTTAGATGCTACTGAGCAGGAAGCTTTTGCCTCTTTCCTTTGGGACTATAGCAACGATTTTTCCTAGTCCTATGCCGATATACCTGGTATTGACCCAAAAATCATGGTCCACAATATCGTAACCATTCCCGATGCCAAACCCATCAAACAAAAGATGGGGAAAATGCATCCTCGCATTGTTCTTTTCGATCAAAGAAGTGATTCAACACCTTCTCTCAATTTCCTTCATCCTACCCATTAACTATCCCCAATTTATTTCTAACATCTTTCCTATCACAAAGGTGATAGGGGGACTCTACATTTGCATAGAGTTCACGTGACCTCAACCTAGCTTAACCCAAAGATGATTTTCCTTACTGGGAATTGACCAACTAGTTGATCTCACCACTATCCATGAAATACTATCACTCATGGATGATTTCTCAAGTTACAATCAAATATTACTTACTCTAGAAGATCAACACAAGACTACCTTCATCACCCCTTGGGGACCTTCTGCTATCGAGTCATGCCTTTTGGCCTTAAAATTCCGGACGCTTACATACCAACAAGCCATGACTTACATCTTCCATGACATCATGCATCACATATTGGAAGATTACGTAGATGATCTTATTTCCAAATCCAAACATCGAGCTGAACACCTGACCATCCTTAATGTCATATTTAACCTCCTCATCAAGTATTGTGTTCATCTTCAACCAAAGAAGTGCATCTTTGCGGTGCTTTTCAGAAAACTCCTTAGTTTCATCATTTCTTTTATGTGGCATAGAAGTTTCCATCCTAATAAAGTAAAGGTTATTCTAGAAATGCCTCCACCTAGTAATCTTCGTTAACTTCAAAGACTAAAGGTAAGTTGTAATCCATTTCATTTTATCTCACTGAGCAGCCTTTCCGACCACATGTACCATTTCATAATCTTCTCAAGAAGGACATTTCATTTAAATGGGATGGTGAATTCCATAAAGCCTTCAAATCCTTAAAACAATACCTTCTTCAACCACCAATTCTCATTCCTCCTAAGGATGACAAACCCTTTTACCTATATATTTTTACCATGACCATTCTTTAGGTGTCATGCTTGCTCATCACGATGAGAAACACATAGAGCAAACGGTTTATTACATAAGCCATACCCTTATGGAATACGAAACTAGATACACCCATGCCAAAAATATCTACTAGCCTTAGTTTTTTTTTTTCCACTAAAATCCGCCATTACCTTCTTAACCACAAAACCTTTGTTGTTACTAATACCCGACCTCGCACTACTATATGTACGCAAAACCCTATCAACATCAATGTGCCACATGTTGGCTTATGCTTCTACCAACCTCAACCTAAACCATCGACATCACGACCAACTAGCGTGATGCACCTATTTCCAAGAATCAACCTCTAAGCTTAGATTTCCCGAATGAATCCATAGCTACCCTCTCCTTAGATGAACCCGCTTACCAAATGAAACTCTTCTTCGATGGCTCCAAGTGTCAGTCGTGGAGGTGGGGATGGTGTTATCCTCATCCCTCTTAATGGTGAACCTATGCCTTTATCTTTCAAACTAGATTTTTATTATACAAACAATATTTCTGAATACGAAGCACTCATATTAGGTCTCCAGGCTGCTTATGCCTTAGATGTTAAGTCAATCAATATATTTATAAATTCCCGGTTGGTTGTAAACCAAGTCAATGGTATATACCAGTTTCGTAATGAGATCCTTAAAAAGCATAAACATCACGTAGATATAATTTTGACCACCTTTGACCGTTATGAACATCAAACATCCCACGTTCTACCAATAAATTTACAGATACCATGGCCTGCTTGGCTTCTTAGATACCCACTTCACCCGCCTCTAAAATATTTGTCACAATATAAAGGTTACAATCACCCTTTATTTACCTCATGAGGTCTACTCCATCGAACCGTTGCACCCGACCCATGTGACCTTTGATATAAGCAATTTCCATGCTATCTTTCCTTTCCATTCTACCCACCAATCTCTCTTGTAATGGACAATGTGCCTTTCTTAAAAGTGTCTCTTGTTATCTCATCATGGGTGGTCTCCTTTATAAGTGTGGCTTCAATGGTATTCTCTTGTGATTCCTTACAAGTCCTAAAATTACCTACACCGTCAAGGAAGTCCACGATGGAATTTGTGGATGTCACTTTAGTGGTTTAGCTGCCACAAAACACATTCTTCACCTTGGATATTATTGGCCAACCCTAAACCACGATTATTGTGACTATGTCAAACATTGTGTAAAATATCAACAACATGCTAATCTTCATCACACACCTAGTCATGCCTTGTAGGTCACACAAGACCTGTGGCCTTTCTCTCAAGAGGGCTTGGATCTTGTCGGCAAGATCAATCTCCATTCTTCACAATGCCACCAATGGATTATAACTTCTACTAAATATTATACTAAATGGGTAGACGCCATTCCCCTCATTTCTACAAAAGCCTTAAAATATGTGAATTCATCAACCAATGCATCATTTGTTGCTTTGGTGTCCCTCATTGCCTCATCACCGATAAAAGAAAGAAATTCAAAACAAAACCCTACGTAAGCTATGTGATGCTTTTGGCATCCAACTTAGTTTCTCATCACCTTATTACTCACACAAAACCAATGGCCAAGAAGAATCAACAATTAAATCTTGAACAAAATTCTTATGAAAGTAGTTGATGATATTGGAAAGGATTGGAATTCACACATTCCTTTCACCTTGTGGGGTTATCGCACTAGTATTCTCACTTTGACTACTGCCACACCTTTTCTCTCGGTCTATGGTACCAAGGCTATCTTACCTCTCAAAGTCTAGATTCCATCTCTCCACATCTCACTACAAGACATTCTCAATGACGATGAATTTCGCCAGACCATTTGGCACAACTTGAGTTATTAGATGAACACCATCTTAATGCTTTCGACCATCTCCAAATCTACCAAAAATGTGCCTACAAAAACATTTCCATGAACAAACCTTTCAAAGTTGGCGACCTCATCCTAAAGGAAAATCAACATGTCAACAAAGAAGAGAAAAGTAAACGGGCAAATTTTCTCCTAATTGGCTTGACCTATATCAAGTTACCCATGCCTATGGATCAGGTGCTTATCGTTTGTCCTCAATCGAATGTAAACCTGAACATGAGTCTCTCAATGCCTTACATCTTTGACCATTTTATTGTTGACATCAAGTCCTATACCAATTTTTGTTAGTTGATCACTCATCCTCGAGCGTTGTTCACCTTCTATATTACCCGGTTTTGAGGATCCATGACTAAACAAGAATCATGTGATTACCCATCACCTTTGTACAACCTCCTCTTCAATATGAGTACCACGGCTCTACTCATAAAAACTGATTCTCATGGATACTTTTTTTATCTTCTTAAAGATGGAATCACATGGTCATTCATCACTTGAAACCACATCTTTCATAATTAACCTTTGTGTGTTATAGTCTTGTCTTCTAAACAAGAACCTAATCTTCCTATATAGTCTTGTCCATGACTTAAACGTCCAAAAACAAAAATGGATTCAACTCCTTGATTCAAAATTCCAGCAAAATATGACTCCCAAAAGGGAAATCTCTTCACTCTATTTTACTGCTATAAATAGAGTGCTCCTCAAGGACAACTATATAAATTCATTGCAAAAATACAATAAAAATATCTAGAAGCTTCCCGCATCGATCAAATTCACAAAGACCTCAAGGAGATAATATAATCATCCCATATAGACTTTGCACATTGATCGAGTTTATTAAAAAAAAATGAAATAATGAAGAAAATAAAGAAATTTTTCACATGGACTTGCCTATTTTTGATCCTAGGTTTCTTGTTAAGAAAAACATGCTATCGTACACTAAGTTACACTAAACCACCCACTCTCACCTCATTTCCTTTTCATCCTAATTTCCTCTCTACTCAAGGGACTTTCCGCAAACCGTGACATTTCATGATCATGTGACCTTCTTCACCCTTAGAATAGTCCATTATGCAAGACCTTTAGGGTCTTACGTTCATAAGCCCATCTGGGATATGGTAGACTCATTAGGATTCTTATCAATTAAGCAGCTCTTTTTCCACCTCTTACCATTTTCCTTCCTCATTACTTATTGATTATCCTATACATGACCAGAACATCGACATCTATATTTAAAACAAATTAACCATGCCTATGACCTAACTCATTATTGCCTATGACCTAAATCACTCATTCCTATGACCTACATTCAACCATGCCTATAACCTGACTCCATCATGCCTATGACCTAAACTCAACCATGCCTAAAATTTCACCACCCATCCACTAATTCATCATATTCTTCCCTAGCTTATGGGAGAACTACATTGTCATGAGGCCCCTTTTTGTAGGGGCTATGTAGGTACACTTTGAGGGCATGGGGCCCTCAAGGTTAGCTCAGACACTCTTCACCCTAACCTATTTTCCCTTTATTTCCCTATTCACATCCTACCTTAGTTCATTTCCATTTTATATCAAAAATTGGAAATTAAACCAAACAAGAAACAATTGATGAACATTTTTACCACATCATCACATCGTTCATTTATCATTTTTACATTTCCACTATAGCAAATATTGTGAAACTTAAACCATAACATGCATATACATCATCATTTATCTCCATCATGCTTATAACCTGACTCCATCATGCCTATAACCTAACTCCATCATGCCTATAACTTGACTCCATCATGCCTATACCTGACTCCATCATGCCTATGACCTGTCTCCATCATGCCTAATTGACCTAACTCATCCATGCCTACACAACCTCGACTCAATCATGCCTAATTCACCTAGTTTCCATCACGTACACACATAATAATGGAAATTAAAACAAGTACACCCTCCATAATATAAATATCATCATCTATATAAATAAGAAATTTTGTGTATACATACATATGTACACATATATAAAATAAATACAAATATCTCAAATCACTTAGATACATCCTCACCATCTTCCTGCACACACGGTGCCAAGTATATGATCAAAATATCAAAACTATCATATATAACCTCACTCTCTTTATGCAGCCGATATATACTAAAAATACACACAAAATGGAAGTATACATAACTATCGTGGGATCCCCTATTGGATATCCTCCATGCCTTGTCTCACCTATCTCCTCCTCCTCCTCTCTCCGTGATGCATCCCGCTAGCATCTCACCGCCTCCATGGGCCTCGGCCTGACCTATACTAGTACCTCACCTAGACCTGGCCTTCGTGCACCGGTGGCCTTTCCCCGATCTATATCTCAAGGCACTGCCAGCCCCCTATACTCTCCACACTGTGAGTGTGAGACCTGGTCCTCTCACTTGAGGCTTGTTGTGCTCTATACTCTATATAGGTAGGGACATCTATCCACGCGCCATCAGTGATCTCGATAATATCTCGCCTTCACCTAAGGCATCCTCGAACCTAGCCATGTACTACTCTATGGTGGTACCATTAGCCTCTCGACCCTATACCGTACTGTATGGGACCCTATCCCTGAACATGTGTAGGTTCATGTGTATGTACCTGGGCCTAAAGAGCCACAATCTACACCTTTACATTGGCCAACTTGCCCTAAAACTCGTTACTGCACCTATAGGGCATCCACTCACTCCATCTCCATCCCCACCATGTGCGGGAACCTGTCCCTATGCTACTCCAGGGGCTCGTAAGGCTACTACTTGTGCCTGTAGTGTGGCCACTTGTGCCTTTGACCCTATCAACTACCCCTGTACTATCCCCAACTGTGTCACCAGGGTAGTCACCTACCCCTGTAGGGTGTCCCTCTAAACTATAATAGTGGCTAAGTCAGGCTTCCTAGCCTCGATGGTACTTCCCGTAGTTGTGCTTCCCACCATTTTTTGTACCTATCTTGTAACCCCGACATCATCAATCTACCAATCTATGAACTACTCCTCCTTCCTGTAGAACCATCAGGCCACGTGGTAGAGGCATAGGCCTCTCCACATCATCCCTCCTATACTGTGGAAATGGTGGAGGTACATCCTATGGTAACCCAAATTGCCATTTGACCCTATCAATAGGTATCATCTCGTGCTCTCCTACACGGCGCCCCTCTATCCATCGGAGCAACTATAGCTCCTGTAGCTCCTTGTCCATCTTTCTATATGATGGGAATCCCACATACGGCCTCCAAATGATGTCCACACCAAACAATCCCTCTAATGCATGCCTGTAATATGCTACATCATGTGTATCCCTAACACTCGATACTTCTAATAACAAGTACCCATTTCTTGTATCCCACCTAAATCATGCCCACCTATCAAATGCATCAGCTTGGGCATGACCACTGATGCACACACACAATGTGATCATATGCCCAAAGAATGTAGCAGAATGTGTAACACAAGTTGAACCTCTATAGCCTCCCCATAGGCCCATAACTCTCAGATAGCTACACCAAGAATGTTGGTGCCCATGCAAACTGGGTCTTGTCCTCCATCATGTCATGAAGAACCCCCATCAATTCCCATGGGAATCTCCCACCCTCCACATCTGTAGTACAAAGCAATAGATTACCTCCATCATCAACACCACTAACCTCATCTCCTCTAGATGGGCCCGTACATATATCCATAACTCATGCTAGTGCTATGGAACCTTAACTCCACCAACCCCTCACCAACTATCAACATCAACTCCTCATATGCCTATGAGGAAATGGAATACACTTGTATCCCTACTATTAGCAATCACAGGATCCTATAAACATCCTCCAAGGTGACGGTCATCTCACCTGTCGAAAAACAAAATGTGTTGGTCGCCGAATCCCATCTATCGATGAGGGAGACCATCAAACTCAGCTCCCAGACTATGTGTTAGTAATGTCTAACCCCAATCAGGACAACCTCTACAACATGACGCCACTCCTTAGCTATTGTGCTCCCTCGTACCACTAATAACAGGGGTGATACCCTATCACGCATCCGTAATTGGTCCCTCACCTGCATCTAACAAACCATAACATCATTAGACCTCACCATACTCTTCACTTCACCCTTGATCCCTAACCCCACCCCAACCCTAACTACCTTTCTCCCATTTCACCCCCCACCCTCAACTCTTTCCTATTTATACCTCTTACCCACGCTTATCTCCCCCACCCACCCTATCTCATCTCCTAGCCTATTTTTCCCTCATACTAAACCGTCATCGGTTCCTATTAACTGACATCGATCTCCCAAAACCGGCATCAGTCACCTCATTTGTGACCAATGTTGGCTTATTCCCACCGACGCCGGCAACCCTTGACTCGACATTGCTCACTTTCAGGTGAAAAAAAATCCATGAAACCCTACCCATTTTCTCTAAAAATTCACCATTCCTCCCTAACTACCCACCCATTCCTACCCAAATCTCCTCCACCCATCCCCACACCCCTTAACCTACATCAACCTTCCTACCCTTCCTATTTCACCCATTTTATTCCAAATTTAAATTCCATTTCCCCAAAACCATTTTACTCCTAACCCGATTTCTATAACTAAATTTACCTAATCAATGTAGAATGGGATCAAATCCTACTCGCATCATGATGTCATCTCTCTGTGGGGCACGTCATGCCGCTACTGGTCCACCGGTGGTCCACCCAACCCTCTCCTACATCTACCATCATCACCTCCTCACCTCCACCAATCAAATCACTCACACCGATCTTGTGGACACGCCATCGAATGACCGATCACCTATTCTATTAGGCTACCAACTCAACTCTCTATCTCGCCCCATCACTTTCTACTTTTCCACTACTCTTTTTCATTTTCCATCAATGGAAAATGACAAATGATTCTACAAAAGAAGAATTTTCCTTTTTAATCCCAATCGCTATGACCGACGTTAGTAATTTTGGTGCCCTAGCTAACTTTCACGGCCAACATGAAACCTGACATCGGCCACACTTCAAACTAGTTTCCTTGCCCCACTCCCTATTTCACCTATCGCCAATCATGCTCACCCATTTTTTATCATTTCGCCAACCATTGAAACATACCTACAAACCCAACCTACCCCTACATTTCCTTTGCTACATCTTAGGAGTTTTTATTTTACCTATACCTTGGCCTTACCTCGTGCCATGACCTATTTTCCTAAACTTGACGTAATTGGTGTGACCATTGACCTTATGTACTCACTACTCCTTGCGATGCTATTACCTATGTTTTTTTAGCCTAACAATCATACCTTGCCTATTTTTCATGTATTTTATCCTAACCAAACCTTTGGTGTACAAGAGCATACATAAACGTTTCTGCACTTGACCTACATTGTGTTTCTCGACAATATCCTATACCTTGATACTCCGAATCACTTCGCCCTTGTTTGATAAACATATCGACCATAGACAATGTAGTGTTTGCAAGCTCTTTAACCCGGTACTGTGTTGCAATCTATACATGTGCGTGTAATTGATTTCCATTACCCATGACCCTATTTTTACCACAACCTACTACCCATTACCCATGTTGACCATCACCTTTTCCCTCAATACTTAAACCTTCCCCCCACCTATCTTCCCCACCTACACCTTTGTTAAACCACTCACCGATTCCGTCTTCCACCTCACCGCCTGCCGAGGGGGATCACCTTTACCTACACATGGGGCATTCACTTCCTTTTTTGTCACCATCGCTACCAATACAAGCTACAAAACAAAAAGGGGCAAAATGTCGACAACAAAATTGGGTCACACTCCCCTTGGTCCCCTTTTAAACAACTAACTTAAACACTTTTACATAACCATGAACCTCACATCACACATTAATATTAATTTAATCACTTTAATTAAATTAATACTCATCCTCACTTTATTCATTATTTAATTATCTTAATTAAACCAATTTCCACCTCACCTAGACACCTCATTATAAACCTATTTTTAGTATCTATCTACTCACCATAACTAACTAAGACTTAGTTCAACCCTAAAAATAAATGCCTATTATTCCTCTAACCACATTCCCACTCATTAAAAGATAACATCCATTTTGATCCATGATAAATGGACAGACCTGGCCCAAATGATTACAAGATCTGTCATTTTTAGTAAACCTAGGGAATCCCGCATTAACCGAATCATCCCAAACCGGTCAACTAGAAACCATCAGCTCATTTACCATATAACCATTTTTGTAACCTTGTTTGTGAGGTTGGCCACATTATCAAATTTTGGAGAAAAAGGAGATCTGCATGCAAGTAAAAACCAAAGCTCTTTCGCACATCCAAGTAGCCATAGCCAACATCAAGACAGATCCAAATGTATCGCTCTCACGATAGCATTCTGGGAAGCACCATCGCGGAACCAAGCTCCATCCCACTGATCAATCATCACCACCACCCAGCCATTGGACCTGCAACATCAATAAGTGCATTTATCACTTGTTTCACTCCATCCTTGTTCTGTTTTAAAGGTTTTTTTCATCTCTGTTATCATTTTCTATTAACATCTCCATTCCCCACCATTCACTTTCTTGTAAACTCAACCTTTCACCACCATACCATTTGATCATCTATACATGACCTTTATACATCTCTGAGTGTTCCTAAGATCCCCATAGACCTCACCATTCCCCTTTTCATCTCTTTCTAACCTTAGATCAATTTCCACAATCAGATCTTATTGAATTCCTATCATCCCAACCGTATCGATGTCGGTTACCCATGACCGTCATTCGTTCCTCTAAACCATCATCGGTTATATCTGACCGATATTGGTCTCTGTATTTGGCCATCCTATCAATAATAAACCTAAGAATCTTCACCCAAACAACCTAAGTGACCTAGAATATGACCCTAGCTAGTACCAAAACCATGACCAACTACCCCACCTCCAGATCCGATTATAACCTAGCCTATTATATTCGATTTGCTTATTGTATTTGAATGAAATACCTAAATTATATCAACTATAGTAGGAATTTTTTTATTTACATTATTTCTCGCATTAAGTTGTATTAAACAGTGAATTGACAACCATCTAGGAAGTATCATACTTCCCAGATCTAGCACACACTAGGTAATCTACTTCCATATCTTGTTTAACTCTCTTTTTGTGGTCTTGTTTTCTATTCCAAGTAGTTCTTCCTAGCCAAAAGGAAGCTCTCATTGTCAACAATGGATCGAGAATTCAGAATGTGTGCACAACCTTCAAACCAACCATCGTAATAGATATTCCTCCTCATCCCATAACATTATCTATTTCGTCACAATAAAAAAAAGTAAAGAAAATGGTGAAACATCCTAATGTAACGTTAACCTCAATACTTCTTCCCATTCCAATGTGATAAATAAATAACATAGATTACTACTTCCTCTGCTTTTTATTGAGAAAGGGCATCACCTACAATATTTTCCTTTCCTTTTTGTAAATAATTTTAAAGTCATACCATAACATATTTGTGATCTATTCCTCTTTCTCCTTTGAAGACAAATTTTTGTTTAAAAAAAAATAGACTCTTCTAATCAATATTTACTTTGAAATGCCTTTCCATGGGATATTGACACCAATATTTAACTACATGAATGATTGTTAACATTTCCTTATTATATATGGGTCTTACCAAGTTATTTCCTCTAAGATGTCTACTCTTAAATTCTAATGGAAACCCTTATTTCATTAATAATGCCTAAATTCCATGTATATATGCATTACATTCTACTACAAATTTCTTAGAGAATTTTAGGGTAGATTGTATAGGGGTGAAAGTAAGAGCTTATTTTAGTTGTTGAAATACTTAGGTGGATAAATATGACCATGAAAAAGAATTATTCTTTAATAAAGATGTTAAGGGTGCAAGCTACGCAAGTATGAGTTTGAACACATCTTCTTTAGACCCAAGAATCTTCTTAATTTTTTAAATATTTTTAAGTGTTGGCCAATCTTTGACAATTACAATCTTCTTATAAGGGTCCATAATTACAATGTACAATGTAATTCAATTAATTATCTTAGAAATACAACAATATTTTGAATCGATATGGTGGAGGAATTTTTAAAATTGAATTTGTGAATTTGTTAAAGTTAAATTTGTTGATTAAATAAATGATTTAAGCTTTACTTTCTTACAAATTTTTATTTTTTTCTAACCTCTTTCAAATAATTTTTTTAATCTTTTAAAAATAAAATAAATCATAAAAAAATTAAGCTTTTATCCTCTTATAATTTAGACTTTCTTCCTACTTCTAATTTGTTTGGGAATAGAACCCAATCATATCTCATAAGATTTTAAAGTAGCTTTTAAATTAGAGTAATTATAGTAAGAAATAGTAGAAAATTTTGTTGAAAACATAGTGTGACTACATCTAATATGGGAATTAATTTTGAAAAATGTTAAAAAACACACTTTTTTTTCAACATTTTTCAAAATCAATTCCCATATTAGATGTAGTTTCAAGGCATATATTAACTATCAACAATTTTTAAAGACTATAAAATTACATAACATAATATGTGACGAGTATTCTTAAGATTTTGGGTTAAAGGAAAAGAAAAAAGTAATAAGAAGAACTACTAAACTATTCATAATAAATAGGATAATCAACTATATGACTTTAGAGACATATGTTAGAGACATTATGTCTAACACTTCACAGACCGTATTATTTGTGATAAAATACGGGCATATTTTCTTTGTTATGCTCAAGTGATTGTGACAATGTGGGACTGGCTATAGGGTGGTGTAGCTTGATCTGCTACAACTATTTGTAGGCCTTAAAAAGGCATAAAATGCATATGAGAATTGTTGCATTTGTGTGTTGAAACATGAATGAGGGAGGGTTTTTTAAGAATGGAAGGTGAAGGACACACCATTTAATTTAATTGGGGTAGCTAGCCTTATTGTTTATGGTTTAAGAAGATAGTTAACTAAGGGAATACCTGCTAGTTATGGGTTCGAACCACACACTGGCTCATCAAACTTATTCTAACTTGACTATGAACAATATAGTTAAATGCTAAGTAGGTAGCAAGTAGACCATAAATTTTTAGATATATTTTTTCAAACATTTCGTAGAGATTCTTTGTGGCATTCTAAGAGAAAATAAACAATATTTTTTTAACATGTAGGCACTTCCATTAGATATGTAAAAATAAAATCATGAACACATGTAGCCAGGGTTTTAGGTAATGTCTGGAAAGTTAAACGAGATGCCCTCCTTTAAAGTATTATGTCAAATGTATTCACTAGAGACCATATTTTTTGAAACATTCTCACGAGACATTTTGTCAAACATTTTGCATGTTTTGTATGGGTTAGGAAAGGAAGTTTTCAGTGAATCGTTTTATTTAAAACAATGGTGGAGCGATGGTTTTGGAACACCCCATTTAAAAATAAATGTCAAACAAATCATGATAACTAAGGGACATATATAATATATTGAATATGGTACACCAACTAATAGAATAATAGTAATGTGATAGATGTAAAATAATTATAATGTGGAACACGGAAGTAAAAACATAAGTGGAACACAAAAGCAAAATTATTAATTATAGTGACAAAGGTGGAACACAACAAGTAAAAACACAAGAAAATCGGTGTTGTACTTATTATAGAAAAGGGATAAAATTTTGTGGCTTCCTCCTCTGTAACCCATTCCTACAGTTTGAATCTAAATCCTCCTCCTTGTACAACAAAGTGATACAAAAAATGAAGGTTGAACTTCTTTAAGCAAATCCAACTTACCCGTGAATGGAGAATCTATGTTGTGTGCATGAATGATGAAGACATCTATGTCATGTGACCAAGAACGTGATGAAGGGTGGATTACCATGCAAATTTGTGATTACGATCGTGTTGGGATGATGGTTTTGGGAATACAGGTAGTTTGGGGAAGATGGTATTGTGATTACCAATGGGGGCACGTTTTCTAATCATTCAAATTTTCTAACGTCCACGTCACCTCACTACCATGCATCCTAACGTGCCACATGAAGCTAATTCACCCTAACGTGCCACATGAAGCTGATTTTCTGGTTGTGATGTTATATTTTTAGGGATAACGATGGGGATGGGTCATGGGGGCCCAATAGGCTAGCACATCATGCATAGGTGTAAAATGAGTGAAGCACAAATGACCACCGGCATTTAATTGATCTACTCTTTGGCAAAATATCCCATGAAGGGAATACTTCATGTATAACACAATATTGTTTAAAAGGCATTTTCTTCCTCGTCGGATGCTTCTAGGTAGACCATTTTTCCTAGCTTGACGCAATAAGACCTTATAGGAAGCTCTTGTTGATTTTCCTCCCAATAGTTATGTTGGATGCTCCTAAATCTAAACTCTATGAGAAAATATATTGCTAGGTTTAGAATATTATCAACCGGTCCATGTCTTTGAGCTGCCCAATTTGATTACTTGTATAATCTTTTGAGAATTTTCTTTGAATGCCTCAAATGTTGGAAAGTTGAATACCCCTCAAAAATTGAAGCCTCAACCTCATTGTATTTTTGATGGAAAGAAGCAACATGAATTAGGGACCACCGAGAAATCCCTAATCAGATAACCAATACTTTAAATGTATGGATTCCCACAAGAAGCTCCATCAATGTTAAGCTTGAAAAAATTTGATGTAGAAGGAATCCATTCAAAATTGGTCAATTCTAATTTCCCTTTGATTTGGAATAGATATGTTTGACCCATTAAAGGGGGTATCATGCATCATATATTACTTAATCATAATAAACAAGTTACTAAGAGGTCATGGCTGATTGGTAAGACCAGACACTTACTAAGAGGAGGTCCAAGGTTAAAAACCAATTTACATGTTTGAGCATGAGGAGTAATCTGAATGAAGTCCTTGCATGTTGATGGAGTAGTCCGACCAACATCCTTGAGTATGCGCTAGCTATACAAATGTGGTATAAAACACGGGCTCTAGTGGTCCCTTCCCCACTTGGACTTACAATTACCGAGGTTGGGAGGTTGTTCTTAAGAATGTAAAATGTAATATTTCCTCGTATAATAATAATAATAATAATAATAAACAAGTTACAAAGGAAGTTTACATTTTAGAGAGAGATAACATCTCTAGTTTTGTACCAATATGAGATAGTCCTCCAAAATAACTCAGTTCTTATTATAATATTGTTTCTTAAGCTAGTGAGGGATTACTTGAGATATATATTGGTTTATATTCTAACCTTACATTTCTCATTTCATTTTAATTTTCTACTTTGTCGAATTCCATTCCCAACTTAAGAGGTTTCCTCCCACCCAAATGCTACTAGAATCCCATTTCTAGACTTGGTTTTCTTTCCAAATTCTTTCATAACATTTGGCCTCTATTATTTCTATTTTCCTTTATGTAGAACACAAAGTTTGAAATTAGACAAGAGTTTCCTTCTTATTTGGAGATTTTGGAACTTGTGTGTCTGCTATTTGTTTCCTTGATGAAACTTCACTTCTTCTAAATGGATCTAGTACCTACCATTAAAAAAATGTGAACATTATAAAATAAAAATTTTTTTGTAAAATATCTTTTTGTAATAGTCATTACTAATTACATAACACAATATAAAAAGATCGATATATTGCAAATACCCAAATGCCAATGTGTATGTCATAAAATAATTTGGTATAATTTATTTTGGTGTGTTCTAAATGTATAGTGCTTGTAAAGTCTATTTTGGAGTAACCCTTCCCTGATTTAAACCTCTTGTTGAATTCTTTCATGTAAGATATAAGAACCACAATAAGAAAATTTGAAACCATTGAGATTTACTTTATCTTCAAGACCTCTTCCAATTAAGTATTATAAGTAGGAATGAAAAGATCTGAATTCTTTAGTATAAAATTATCTTTGCTAAAATTTAATTATTATTGGTAAGATCAACAATGGTTTTATAATAATATGTGTTTCACTGATTCTTAGAGTGTTTCTTTGAATATTGACGAAACAGATAAGGGTAAATGGGCCAATAGGAATACCTATAAAAGGTGGTTGAAGGTTATTGCAAGCGTATGAATTCTTGATCCATAGCTGACCATGAGAGCTCCCTTTTAGCTAGGAGGAACTACCTGAAATGGAAAACAAGACCACCAAATAGAAGTTAAACAGTATATGCAGTGGACTGCCTAGCGTATGCTAGATCCGAGAAGTGTGATACTCCCTAGAAGGTTGTCAATCCACTATTTAAAATAACTCAATGTCAACAATAAATGAAATCCTACTATAGTTAAAATGATTTAGGTATCTCATTTGACTATAATAAGAAAATTTATTCACAACAGGCTAGGCTATGATTGAATCTGAAGGTCAAGGTCAGTGTCAGAGTGTTGGAACCGGTCTGGTTTTGGGTTGTTTTGGGGTATTTGGTGGGGATTTTAGGCTCTGTTCTTGGTCTGAGGGTAAAACACAGAGACCGACGTCGGTCTAGTATGACCGATGTCGGTTTAAGTGAACCGGCGATAGTTGTGGGTAACCAACGTCGGTATGGTCGGGGTAGAGGAAAATTATTAAAATCTCAGTGTGAGGATAGATCTGAGGCCAAATGGAAATGGAGAGGGCAATGACAAGGTCTATGGAGATCTTGGATGCACTCAAAGATCTTTAAAAGTTAGGTATGGGAAATTTAATGGTGTGGGTGAAGGAATGATCAAGTTTGCATGAAGGTGAATGATGGGAGAATGGGAATGCAAGTAAAAACTAGTAACAGAGGTAACATGACCTACTAAAATGAAAGTAGATGAATGTTGGTTAATAAAACACTTATTGTTATATGAGCTTGATGGTTGGATGGAAATGGCAGTTGATCATCAAGATGTAGTGTTATGCGGTGATGGAGCTTCCTTAGATGCTTCCGTGAATGTGAATGGTTATGTGATTGCTTATGATCTTTGGATGTGAATGCTCTGATGCATGTACGAATGCTAGTTACCTTTGCATGCAGCTCTAGTTTCATCTCTTACTCTCAAGAAATGTGCCAACCTTGAAATAAGGTTGTTTTGGGGAATAAATGGTAACCAACGAAGGTTCTGGGTTGATTGGAGGCGGTTTAGGGTGACCAACGTTGGTTAGGGTGGGATTTCCTAGGTTTACTAAAATGGGTAGATCCCCTTGATTTCTTGGATCTTGTTTGTTTTTCTCCACGGATTATAATGGAAGCTTCCTTTCTAATAGGTGGGAATGTGGTTAGAGGGAATGTAGGATTTGATTTTTAGGGTTTAGGTAGGTCTTAGTTAGTTATGGAAACATACTAAGAATAGGTCTTAGGGTGAGGTGGCTAGGTGAGGTGTATAGGTGAGGTGGTGGTGTGGGAATTATCCTAATTAGGATATTGTTGGGCTGAAAATCTGTCACTTGGGCAGATCTATGGATAAACGAGCCAATAGTGTGCAGGGCATAGCCCCTCTTTGAGTCAGCAAAGCGAAACTAGTTTATTGCTATTCTACCAGCAGGAATCTATGCAAGTCTCACAATATTCTGCCTTCGGGGGTTTGGGATCTCATCCCAGTAGGGTGTTTTCGACTGCAAAAAGAAAGGAATGAAAGAGAGGATGGAGAAAGATCAGATCCGAAGAAAGAAAAGAAATGAATTCCAAAGCAGAAAGGTCAGAGGGTTTATGTTTTGGGATTGGTAGTAAACAGAGCCAAACCTACTTACATAAACGAGCAAAGCAATACTGATGAATAAATGACAATAAAATAGAAGTAGATCCAACAGAACAAGCACACAGATCTAACGTAAGAAAGATCCAATGCAACTAACACACGTATTCAGCACAAAGTCTAAATATTGTATTAATAATTCTTTCTGTTACAAAAAGCTCAAAGTCTTTTCTCCTCACTTCTATTTTTCATCTGAAAGATATTCACTCATACCCAATACAACAAGTATTGGGGTATTTATAGAAGAAGGAGAGAAAAGAAGGCAAAAAGGAGCCAACCACCTATTTACAAAATATCTCAAAGTCATGTTGACTTTTGACAACTTGATGGATGACATCATCCCATGGTGCAACATGGATGATGTCATCATTTGTGCCAACATACTTCAGATATTTACAAAAAGAAAGTCGAAGAAGAGAGAAGAAGAAGAAGCCACTATTCATCATCGTCATCCTGCGGCCGAAAGGGGGTAGCCTGCTTTTGCTGCTGCTCAGGTGACGAGATGTGGAATTGGGCGCGGTATTCCATGAACTTGCTGATCATGGGCTCTAGTTGATCCTGGGAAGGATCCTTGTGTCGCTCGCTGATCGCCTCGCAAGTCTCCCGCTCGTCTACGAGCTTCTCTGGGAGTTTGGAATATTCTTTCTCTGCTTCTATTAGGAACCCGATGAAGTCCCGACAGGCCAGCAGGTTATTGATAGATTCTGTGTCAAAAGTGACCTCTAGCCCCAGCCCTTGTGAAATGATCTCCTTAAAGATCTGGATGGTTTCATCAACTTTCCTTAAGGAGAAAGAAGGAGTAAGCAACCCCGGAGACATGTTGAGAACGATTTGTTCAATTTGGTGCATCGCGTCCAGGGCTTCTTCCTTTACCTTATCGATCTTTTCACGGACAAATTTCAGTTGATCCATCCGGTAGTCCAGGGTTGAAATGACTTTATTCAGGGCCACAGGATGACTAAAAACACCAATCTTGACTAGATCTTCGACTGAACAGTCAAACATTTGTTTAAAGGTCTCATCTGTAGCCTAGCATGGTCCAGCTCTTTTGATATGGGTCCTGCTAATGCTTGGAGCTCCTTATTCACCTTGTTGATGTTCAGATATAAATCAGAGAACTTGGCGATCACTCTATCACTGTCCTTGAGGATTTGGCTCCTCCAAGCTGAAACTGCCATGCCCAGCTCACCGATTTTTGCATATTCATTAATTTTATCCTGACTCAGAGGCTCAGGAGTTTCGGTGGCAGTTGTGGGAGGTGCACTGCCCATCTTCTGTAAGGCTTGGAGCAGATGTTTATTTTGCTCTTTCAATAGCCTTTTCTCTTCTTTTGTTTCTTGAAGCTTCTTGCAGAGGGCGTCAACTGCAGATAGGGCCTCTCCCTGAAGGCTTTCAGAAGATGTCCCCATTGTGACTTGGGTCACTATATAATCTGTCGAGACAAATCCTTTTTATCCTTCAGAGGATTGGGGTATGCGATCTCCATTACCCTTTCTCCCGAAGCACTCTGAGAGAAGCGTGTGACGGGCTTCTGCTTCTTTTCCCCTTTTGATGGGATCACGGAGAAGTCCATCGGTGTGATGGGAACTTTCCTTTTCTGCTGACTTAAGTGCTGGGAGATCCAGGCTGGACTTATGGGAGAAGGACCAGAAACAGAGAAGGGGGCAGCTGCAGTAGTAGAAGGGAAAAACGTGGAGACACTTGGAGGCGGCATCGAGAGGGAAGCCGAGGAAGTGTTCACGGGAGGAAGAGATACTGCAGAAGAGGAAGACATAGGAAGGGAAGGGAGCTCAGAGATGAGAGAAGAAATGGAGGGGGATAGGTCCGCGAGAGAAGAGAAGATGGACGAAGAAGCGGGAGGAATGGTAGAAGAAGGGGGAGAGGACACAACCAAAGGAATGGTCACTTGAGTCATTCGAGGAGGGGAAGGAGGAGAAGAAGAAGGGACAGAAGGGACTTCGGTTGTTGCAGTAGTGGCGACATCCTGAGTGGATGGGCCTATTGGAACATCTTCTTCCGCTTCTTTCTCTAGAGAAGCCAGAGTTACAACTTGTTCGGGTGCAACAGAAGGACTTGCAGGAGCTTCCTCTTGAGTGGTGTTAGATTCACCCTCTTTGCTTTTTCCTTTGCCTTTAGGCTGCTTTGTTTTGATTGAGGAGGTGCGTTACCCAATGGAGAGGTTGTGAAATCAACCCCGAGGTAGATGAGTCCATTCATTCGGCACCAATGCTCTATTCTACGCAGAGTTTCTTTGACCCTCTCCTCAATTGTCTGAGGTGCTTTAGTCCTATCAATTGCTGCAAAAGGCCAATCATCCCCACCTGTGTCAAGATACACTTGATCCACTTCCTCTTCGGTAGTTTGGTAGCCTTTGGGGACAATGGCCACCCCATATTGGATGATTTCTGCCAAGGCCAAATGAGAATGGTCTTTCCTCCTGAGCTCCACCTCATGATATAGGTCAATGTAGATATCCTCGATCTGAGGGATGTGGATCGGATCGAGCTTAGCCCTTGGCAGACAATTTCTTGGGTCGAAGGTAGGCCTTGCCGGGAAGTCATGTTTCAGATTCAGCAGCTCCAGCTCTGCAAACATGTCTTTTGCCTTGTGGTGAGTCAGACATGTGTATCTACCCACTGTAAGGGGGAAAGGAGTTCCACCCTTCTTTCTCTTGAGGCACTTCTCATGGTAGGTGACTAGCTGTCTTGACAGCTCTAGCAGAATCAACTTGGGTCCAGCATACCTTGGCAGTCTAGTTGGCTCTCCCAAGAAGTTAGCCGCCCTTAGATAAGTGAACGTGGGGAATTGAGTGAACAGGGCCCCCCATTTCTCAGTGGCTGCCACGATGCTCTTGGTCGTGCGACCGTAAGTCATATTCGGCCTCAACAGGCAGATGATGAAATAGAAAAATGCATCATTGATCTTTGTAAATTGAGGGATGCTATTCTCCAGCTTCAGCTCTAGATAGTATTCATAGATTCTAACTTGGGGCCAAACCCCACTCCGCATCAGAGCTGGGTAGTCCCTTTCTGAAGCTGCAGCATAAACAACATAGGAATTCATGTAGAACCTCCCCGTTGTGGGGAATTGTTGCAGCTACTCTGATATCGTGCTGCTTATGATTTCTACCCACTCAAAGCATTGATCGGGCATATTTTTGTTCATTGTTTCTAAATACCGCAACATCCATTTGTGGAAATAGTGGGCGTCAGGAATCCCAAACACTCTACTCAGGAACGTGATGGTGTCACTGAGCTCCTCTGAAAATCACTGCGGTGAATGACCTGTGGCCAACGGGTCACCACCTTCTTGTTCTTCAGATATACTTCATTCATCAGTTGCATGCACTGATCTTCATTGTCATCCCAGGCTTTGATACAATCCTCTCGGCTGACGGCCACAAAGTGCCGGTGATGAGGAATGCCGAGTATTATCTCAAAGTGGCGGGTAGTGAGGTTAATTATGACCTCGCCCTTCTCATTTATGACACATCTTGTGTCTTTATTGTAGCACCGGCAACCACCATCATAAATTCATTGTTTACGGTGCTGACTGGGATTCCTCTAGCAAAGTGCAGGGCACTACCCATCAGCTTGTCCATCCATGGACTTCTTGTGACCTTCTGAGTCCTGACCCAGAACTCTTCCATATCAATATGACCCAACTCTGAGTCTCTGATGTCCAGGTCACACTCGGCCTGGGAGTCGGGCATTCTGACCCTCTGATACTTATACTTCATTTCTTCTTCTGTGAGCTTGGCCTTGCCTTTGGATTTGGTAGGTCTCTTGCTTGATGTTGACATATGTTCTTCTGAACTTAGTTGCTGATCTGCAAGAATAAGAAGTGAAACCCAATTGGAGAAAGCCATGTCAGCTGTTTGATTTTCCATTGAAATGCTGTGGAAGAAAGAGTTAGCAATTTTTAGGCCTCAGGGTGTATGGATATTGCAGAATGCAGGCTAAATAGGTAAGGCGCATAGGAAAAGGGTGTTGCAAGGGTTAAATCAGCGCCGAAGGGTGCATGGTGCATAGACACTGTAGGGTGCATTCTTTTTTGCTGTAAGCACAAGCGCGCCTACGCCATGTGTATTTATAAAGGGCACAGATTATTTTCATGTTACACGGGTACAGAGTGCGCCAAAGGGCACAGGAATAATGCGTGTAACATCATATGTTCATGCGCCGAAGGGGAACTTGGCGCGGCGCATGGAGGGTCTGCATGACACAATGTTGTTGTGATGAGGGATGCGCCTGTGCGTTTATAGCTTTGCACTTGGCGCATAGAAAAAGGCTGCTACATGGATGCTGGGTGCGCTAAGGGTGCAGGAATTTGTGATGTTGCACTCAAGTCTGATGCGCCAAGATTGATGCGCCAAGAGGCGCATGGTAAGCATTTGCAGCAAGCGAGGGAAGTGCGCCATGAGGGCGCATCTTTTTATGATGTAGCAGGCAGGGAATGCGCGCCATTGGCGCGACTGCTCTTGATGTAACAGGGATGACAGATGCGCCAAGGGCAATTTCCTTGATGTTGCATGGTATGCCAATGCACCAAAGGAAAATACAGTTTCCTTTTAGGTTTAGTTTTTCTCTCAGAGGGGTTTACATATGGTTAAGCTCTCTTTGCAAGTTTCATTTGGGTGATTGAAATGGCTTAAACAAAGGGGTTTCAAGCTATCATCTCAGGACAGAGCTTCCTCTACCAGCAGATCTGGAAAGAGGAGGAAATGTGGAAAGACAGACAGGGGGAAAAGAGCTCATGATTTCATCCTTTTCAACCCAAATCATATCCACAAACAGCCAAAACCTCAAACACAAAATGCACAAAAGAAAGAAGGCCACTTACCCGGCTTTATAACGAAGAAATGCGTGAAAACGGGTCCACAAAGCAATTCGAAAGTGACAGGGCAGGTGCGCTGACAGGCTCAGAGAAAATCACGTGATTTGCATTGGTGATAATGACAGTGCAGACGCTGCCTATATATAGGTGAGGTAGCAATAAATGCGCCACCAACCTTTTCAAGTGGCGCACCAAAGGAGCTGTCGACACGAGAAAACATGCACCCTTTGGCGCACCAAAATGCTTGTCAACATGAAGATATGTGCACCTTTGCACCGAAAGTGGTGTTGACAGAGGAATATGTGTGCCTTTGGCGCACCAAAAAGAGGTGCAACAAATGTTCTGTTGACATAAAGGCGCACGCGCCTTGGCACACGCAGGGAAGACCCAACAAGGGGAGGCACACCAAAATGCTTTGTGACACAAGAAAGCATGTGCCAAAGGCTTTAAAGGGGGTGCATCAAAATTTGATGTAGCATAGTCATTATATGCGCCCGGCCAAAAAGACCAAAAATGACTAAGTTCGGAAAACTAAAATTTCCCGGGAAGGGATTTTGCAACGTTCCGAACACAAGGGATCCCTAACGAGGGATTGGAACAAAATTTCGGTATGGTTATCTGTAAAATTGCCCTTGCCAATTTTACGGGATAACACCAGCTCTTTCTGGGACTATCCCTGAGCAAACTCGGGGTAGAGAATCCCAGATCTCATGTGCCTATCCATTGGGTAATAGAGTCAAAAACAAGGGCGACCAGAGGGCAAACAAAAGGGAACACACAACAAACAAAAGCAAACACATGACAAAAACAAACACACAACTAAAGCAAACTGTACAAAAGAAGAGAGCAAGCTCTACTTCCTGAAGATTTTCAGATGTTGCCCACTGTAGGGAAGCGGGAGTTTGGTTCCATCTAGATATGAGAGATAGAAACTATTCTCTCCGTTGAGCTGCTTGATCTTGAAAGGCCCTCTCCATAGGGAATCAAACTTTCCGTGCATGCCTTTTGGCTCTCTTCGCTTGTCCCACAGAAGGACGAGGTCCCCCACCTAGAAATTTCTTTTCTTAGCTTTTTTATCGAACAGTCTCTTGACTTGATTCTGATGTTCGGTGATCCTGTCGACCACTCTTACTCTCTTTTCTTTGAGTTCTGTCAGATACATGATCCTCTTTTCAAGAGAATTTTGGAAAGTTTCATCTTCAATAGCTCATGCCAAGCGCAGAGCAGGAAGTTCAGCAGAAATGGGAAGCTCGGCATCAGTGCCATATAACACTTGAAAAGGTGACATACCGAGAGACCTCTTGGGAGTAATGCGATCTACCCACAAAGCGTCGTATAAGGACTTGTGCCACATTCATTGATTCTCATCCACTATTTTTCGTATGATGGTCACCAAGTTTTTGTTACTGGATTTGGCCTGACCATTTCCTTGAGGGTAATAATCTGAGGCGTGAGCCAAAGTTATCCCGTATTCATAGCAAAAAACTAATAACTTCTCGTGAGGAGAAGTTAGAAGCATTATCAGCAACAATCTTGTTGGGAACGCCGAACCTGACAATGATATTTTCTTTGATAAAACTGCAAACAACCTCGGAAGTGGCATGTTTGACAGGTATGGCTTCCACCCACTTGGTGAAGTAATCTGTTGCTGATAGGACATAATTATGTCCGGCACTCGATTGGGGATTGAGTGCACCAATAAAATCAATTCCCCACTGCCTGAATGGTTCGTTGACAACGACCGGCCTGAGGGGAAAAGCAGCCATCTTGGGCTTGCCGACGAACTGCTGGCAAGGTTCACACTTTGCTACCTAGGTAGCTGTATCTTGGAAAAGTGTCGGCCAATAGTACCTGGCTTGGATGATCTTGTGTGCTATCACGGAAGAGGAAAAATGGCCTCCATAGGCTGAATTATGAAAACTTTCAAGTAACTTCACCTGCTGTGGCTTGTCGACACACCGCAAGAAGACACCATCTATCCCGCGTTTGTATAAACCGTCATCCCAGATAACATATTTGGCTGCTCTGAGCTTTATAGTGCACTTCTCTTTTGCAGTTAGGTGAGCTGGACATTTTCGTAGGTGAGGAAGAAAGCAATATCAGAATACCACTCATCGCTGGTTGCGACAAATAGGACCAGAGGGAGAGAATGGGCTTTCTCCAGTTGGCTTTGTGCTTCATTGGTACAATCATCATTTTCCTCAGGGCTTTCTGAATCTTTGTTTTCAGCCATAAGCTGACATAGGCCCTTGCCTCTTACCAGCTTGGTTGGTTTTATATCCAGGTCGTACTCCTGAACCTTTGCAATCCAATTCCCTCGCAAGCTTCCTAACTCCTGTTGAGTTAGAATTGATTTAACGCCATGTCGGGACCAAAGATTACACCGTATGGGAATTTAAAATGTAATACCTGAAGTTTTTGACTGCTTTAACAACGGCGAAGGCATGCTTTTCCAATTGAGACATTTTTATTTCGTGAGGCTTGAGAGGAGAGCTCATGAACGCAATCGGAGAGATTCAACATCCTCTCGAATTCTTTTGCATCAAGATTGCAGACACAGTATGCTCAGATGCATAACTATACATGATAAAATCTTTGGAGAAATCGGGACATACCAGAACTGGTGCGTGAGCAACGGAAGCTTTTATTTCTTCAAACGACCTTTTCCCTTCCTCGCTCCATCGGAAATTTGGTGACCCCTTCATCATGTTCAATATGTGACGAGTCTTCTCAGCAAATTTGGGAACAAAACGCCTGAGAAAGTTCACCTTTCCGAAGAAAGAATGAACGCCAGTCTTGCTTGTAGGCAGAGTAAGGCTCTGAATAGCCTTAACTCTTTCGGTATCTATCTTCGTTCCTTCTTTGCTAACAACATGCCCTAGCAGCTTTCCTTCCGTGACTCCAAAAATAGACTTTTTTTGGGTTTAGGGAAATCCCATGCTCTCGGCATCTGGCCAATACTTGCTCCAGGTGATCACAATGATCATTTCGTTGTTTAGAGAACACAGTTAAGTCATCTAGATAAACCACAATGACCTTCCCCATCATACCTTTGAATGCCAGGTCCATGGCCCACTGAAAAGTGGTGCCAGCATTGGTTAGGCCAAAAGGCATCCTGCTGTAGGAAAATGTACCCCAGGGAGTAGTGAATGTTGTTTTAAATTGATCTTCAGGTGAGACTTCAATCTGATTGTAGCCTGAAAAACCATCAAGCATGGACAACATCTCTGATCCAGTTACTGCTTGCAGAACTTGATCCATTATAGGAAGTGGGTAGTTGTCTTTCAAGGAAGCCTGATTGATTTCGAAAATCTATGCATATGCGTATTTCACCATTCTTCTTGCACACTGGCACAATATTTGCTACCCAAGTACTGTGATGGATAGGAAAAATGATTCTCGCATCCAGCATTTTCTGAATTTCAGCCTGGATAGTACCTGAGATCTTAGGATTATAATGCCTCTACTTCTGGCGAAAGGCTTTAACGTCTTCTTTCAACGGGATGTCATGTTGGACGTCCTTTGGCTTAAAAGACTTTAGATCGGCATAGGACCATGCCAATACATCCATGTATTTCTTCAGCACTTGACAAATTTCCGCTTCTCTTTAGGCGTGCAACATTTTCCAATGTTCACGAATTATGGATGTTCTACCGAACCTAAATTAACCGGTTCGGTTTCTGGGGATGAGTCAGGATCATCTCACCTCTTCTTTTTCACAAAACAATCGTGCTACCATTCCAGAGAAACCAGGCCCTTTGGAATTTTATTTCCTTTGAGCTGACATATGTCGTCGTTCCCTTCGGATTCATCGTCTTGATCGGTGACTGATTCACGACAAGTGGAAGTGGATCCTTCAAAGAGCAATTCCTTAAAATTTTCTGCCTTCTCTAGAAAGGAATGAGTTGATTTTCATCGTTGAACACTTGCCAATGCTTGAGAATTTTCTGCAACGCTTGGGCGGAAAACCACCTCAATGGTGTATTTGTTTGTTTTCAAACCCGGGTGAGGGAGCATGAGGGACGCTGAAACGGCCAATGAATCAGCAATGTCATTTTGAGCTCTTGGAATGGATTCTATTGAAAAATCATCAAACTCTTCAATGTTGTCCCACACTGCATTACGGTAGTGCCTGAGCCTCTCATTCTTCACTTGATATATTCTTTTAACTTGATTCACGACTAGCTCTGCATCACCTTGCACTTTCAGATTTTTGATCCCTCTCTCTCTTGCTGCCTGCATGCCGAGTAACAAAGATTCATACTCAGCGGTATTATTTGTATTGAAGAACTGCAACTTGAAAGAGAGGGGAATAATTTCTTCCTCGGGAGATATTAGCACGGCTCCGGTGCCACATCCACTGGTTGTGCAGCTGCCATCGAACTGCAAAGTCCAGATCTTATTAAGATCTTCTTCTTGGACAAGAACAACCATTTTGTTGGACTTGGTAGACAAGAAATAGTTCCCCATTCCTGATGATTCAAAAAGAATTTGAGCTTTGGGGTCTTCAGAGTTAGTAACCAAGTACTTCTTTTGTGATTCTGGCTCCAAAGTCTGCATCACACCTTTGACGGGGATTCTAGCTTTAGACCAGTCCATATGAATCTCCCCACCAATTTCATTTGCAAAAAACTTCTTCCCATCAAAATTTTGTAGGGCTCTTTGGGATGTCGCGAACGAGGACAGTCATCTTTACTCTTTTCTCTGGGAATGCCGCAAATGTGAACTGCGTCTTTGATTTGACCAATCAACGGCACCTGCTTGGTTTCCAAGGAATAACATCTACCAAAAGGCTTGGTAAGGGTGAGGCCCAAAGCGTGGGTGAATTTTGCCGGCATGACGTTATCAGAAGCTCCCGAATCAATTATGCAATTACTTAGCTTGTGGCCATTGATTAGGAGGGAGAGATAGAAGGGCTCTATCTTTCCTGATGCAGATGTTGAGGCAACATTTATGCGGGATGCAGGAGGAGTGGCAAGGATTCCTTTTGGGAAACTCGATTAGATATAACAAACTTGGCTTTGAATATACTTCAATCAATCTTACAAGCTATTCGATTTGGTAGAAGATACTTAGCTTCAAACATTTGGATCTTGGTCTTTTTAGCATGGTCTATGATATCAAATGTGGCCAAGGGTTGCGTTGGTGAAGGAATGAGTCCCTCACTTCATGATGGTAGGGTAGGATTACTGGTCTTTATAGGAGTATGAGAAGGCTGATTTTGAGGAGAAATGGGGGAAAATATTTCCTTGTAAAAGACTTAACAGGGAGTTGAGTAGGAAGAGGATTACCTCTTTTAGCAATGGTTGGAGGTGCGTTTGACACGACCTTCTCCTTCTGCACATGGGCAGCAACCTCTGCTTCTTTTCCTTGCGAGCGGGTAAAAACAGCATATGATTGTCCGCTTGCATATCCCTGGGTACCTTCCTCTTCATCAGATTCTTCCTCATCAAATTCCATATACCCGATAGTAGAGTCGCCAGTCGGCTCACCGATGTCTTGATCATCTTCACCCTGAGACAAAGGTTCTTCATAATCTTGTTCCTCTTCTTCGATTTCGGCTAGAGCGTTGACCGAGGAGCCTCAAGCACTAATCGCAGAGCAGTTGCGGGTAAGCGCGGCCTTTGAGGAACATTATTGGAAACAAAGTTCCTCCGTGGAATATCCCGGTATGAGGAACTGGGAGAAGCTTGGGCTAACTGCTTCTTTAATGCAAGTAAGTCGTTCGCCATCTTTTGAAATACCGGATCAGACGAAGTAGTGGGAGAAGGGTCCGAAGATTTAGGCTTGGATGATTCCTTTTTCAATTCACCAGATATTATCAAATTATCTTCTATTCGAATGGCAGCGGCCTAGGCGAGAATCAAGGTAGCCACTCGCTCTTGCAGGAGTAAGAAACTTACTTTTGAGCTCATAGCGTTCACAAAGAAACACTTCTGATTTTCCGGTGTTGGAAGCATGGCAACAGGGACACGGTTGATTAATGCATTGAACCTGGCGATAAAATCGCACATGGTCTCATTGGCCTCCTTCTTTAGGTGAGTGATCTATGATAATAATGCAAATGCATCTTCTGAAGGCTTGTACCTGTCTTGAAAAGCATCCATGAGAGGTGGCCCAACCGGTAATAGATCCAGTGGCATATGCTGAAACCATTCACTACGAGGTCCTTGTAGAGTTTCTAAAAAAGGTGAACCGACACATCTTCGTGAGTTACATCAAAATATTGTATGACATGATGAATGCGATATGTGTGAATCGTGCTTTGGTTTCCGCTCTGTCGAATTTGGGAAAATTCTTTTGGTTTCCATGTGGGAGCGCGTGGACAGGATGTGGTAATGTGAGAGGACCCATAGCATTTCCCCATGGCACCGCCATCTGGACAGCTGGAAAAAGAACATGGGCTGGAAGCATAGTTCCACTGAGCAGCAAGGCACTACAAAGGGATGTGGAGGCTCCTTGTGAAAACCGGTTCTTCCGCGGAGGTGAGGCGCTTCTGGCTGACCGATCAGCTGAACTTAGTGTTGAAAAGCGCACCGGTGTTATACTGAAATTGTGCCTCTGAAGCAGATCGAAAGTAGGATCGACTTCTCCATGAGCTCGCCTACTACGGGTAAATGGCTCACCTGCCAGCGTACCTTCCAGATCTGCAATGTTGCCGAGCAGATTTAAAATTTATTTTTGGTTGTACTTGCTGATTTTACGATTTTCTGACAAAAACCAACAGCATGTACTTTTCTAAATATTTAAAAACTATCCTCTTCTAAAAACCGTTTATGGTTAATGACAAATAACAACGAGGATAAAATGATAGTGAAGATTAGCAAGCTGATTTTCAGATCTAAATTTGACTTTTTCAAAGAGTTTGAAATTTTTGGTAAACAGTCAAAAACTTAGATCCATAGCAAAATACAGATTTTTATAAAAACTCAGTGAACTAAAGATCTTCAGCTAGGCCAGATCTATGGATCTCAGAAGAAAATTTTCAATTCGGTCACTTTTGCAAAATTTTGGATTTTTGACAAAAAGTTAAAGTTTGCAAACAGATAGTGATTTTTCTGATTTTTTAGATTTTCTATCCTACCACTATCATAGATCTGATAGATCTGTTCGATCCCCAGCGGAGTCGCCAAAAACTGTTGGTCTGAAAATCTGTCGCTTGGGCAGATCTATGGATAAACGAGCCAACAGTGTGCAGGGCATAGCCCCTCTTTGAGTCAGCAAAGCGAAACTGGTTTATTGCTATTCTACCAGCAGGAATCTATGCAAGTCTCACAATATTCTGCCTTCGGGGGTTTGGGATCTCATCCCAGTAGGGTGTTTCCGACTGCGAAAAGAAAGGAATGAAAGAGAGGATGGAGAAAGATCAGATCCGAAGAAAGAAAAGAAATGAATTCCAAAGCAGAAAGGTCAGAGGGTTTATGTTTTGGGATTGGTAGTAAACAGAGCCAAACCTACTTGCATAAATGAGCAAAGCAATACTGATGAATAAATGACAATAAAATAGAAGTAGATCCAACAGAACAAGCACACAGATCTAACGTAAGAAAGATCCAATGCAAATAACACACGTATTCAGCACAAAGTCTAAATATTGTATTAATAATTCTTTCTGTTACAAAAAGCTCAAAGTCTTTTCTCCTCACTTCTATTTTTCATCTGAAAGATATTCACTCATACCCAATACAACAAGTATTGGGGTATTTATAGAAGAAGGAGAGAAAAGAAGGCAAAAAGGAGCCAACCACCTATTTACAAAATATCTACAAAATATCTCAAAGTCATGTTGACTTTTGACAACTTGATGGATGACATCATCCCATGGTGCAACATGGATGATGTCATCATTTGTGCCAACATACTTCAGATATTCACAAAAAGAAAGTCGAAGAAGAGAGAGAAGAAGAAGAAGCCACTATTCATCATTGTCGTCCTGTGGCCGAAAGGGGGTAGCTTTGCTTTTCTTCTGCTTTGCTCGATGACGAGATGTGGAATTGGGCACGGTATTCCATGAACTTGTAGATCATGGGCTCTAGTTGATCACAGGGAAGGATCCTTGTGTCGCTCATTGATCACCTCGCAAGTCTCTCGCTCGTCTACGAGCTTCTCTGGGAGTTTGGAATATTCTTTCTCTACTTTACATTAGGAACTCGATGAAGTCCCGACAGCCGCGAGTTATTGATAGATTACGTGTCAAAAGTGACCTCTGCCCCAGCCCTTGTGAAACGATCTCCTTAAAGATCTAGATGGTTTCATCAACTTTCCTTAAGGTGAAAGAAGGAGTAAGCAACCCTGGAGACATGTTGAGAATGATTTGTTCCATTTGGTGCATCGCGTCTAGGGCTTCTTCCTTTACCTTATCAATCTTTTCAAGGACAAATTCTAGTTGATCCATCCGGTAGTCCAGGGTTGAAATGACTTTATTGAGGGCCCTGGGATGACCGAAAACACCGAACTTGACCAGATCTTCGACTGAACAGTCGAACATTTGTTGAAAGGTCTCATGTTGTAGCCTAGCATGGTCCAGCTCTTCTGATATGGGTCCTGCTAACGCTTGGAGCTCCTTATTCACCTTGTTGATGTTCAGATATAAATCAGAGAACTTGGCGATCACTCTTTCACTGTCCTTGAGGATTTGGCTCCTCCAAGCTGAAACTACCATGCCCTACTCGCCGATTTTTGCATATTCATTAATTTTATCCTGGCTCAGAGGCTCAGGAGTTTCGGTGGCAGTTGTGGGAGGTGCACTGCCCATCTTCTGTAAGGCTTGGAGCAGATGTTTATTTTTCTCTTTCAATAGCCTTTTCTCTTCTTTTGTTTCTTGAAGCTTCTTGCAGAGGGCGTCAACTGCAGATAGGGCCTCTCCCTCAAGGCTTTCAGAAGACGTCCCCATTATGACTTGGGTCACTGTATAATCTTTCGGAGACAGATCCTTTTTATTTTTCAGAGGATTGGGGTATGCGATCTCCATTACCCTTTCTCCCGAAGCACTCTGAGAGAAGCATGTGACGGGCTTCTGCTTCTTTTCCCCTTTTGATGGGATCACGAAAAATTCCATCGATGCGATGGGAACTTTCCTTTTCTGCTGACTTAAGTGCTGGGAGATCCATGCTGGACTTATGGGAGAAGGACCAGGAATAGAGAAGGGGGCAGCTGCAGTAGTAGAAGGGAAAAACGTGGAGACACTTGGAGGTGGCATCGAGAGGGAAGCCGAGGAAGTGTTCACGGGAGGAAGAGATCTTTGCGAGAAGAGGAAGACATAGGAAGGGAAGGGAGCTCAGAGATGAGAGAAGAAATGGAGGGGGACAGGTCCGCGAGAGAAGAGAAGATGGACGAAGAAGCGGGAGGAATGGTAGAAGAAGGGGGAGAGGACATGACCAAAGGAATGGTCGCTTGAGTCGCTCGAGGAGGGGAAGGAGGAGAAGAAGAAGGGACAGAAGGGACTTGGTTGTTGCAGCAGTGGTGACATCCTGAGTGGATGGGCCTATTGGAACATCTTCTTCCACTTCTTTCTCTGGAGAAGCCAGAGTTACAACTTGTTCGGGTGCAGCGGAAGGAGGACTTGCAGGAGCTTCCTCTTGAGTGGTGCTGGATTCACCCTCTTTGCTTTTTCCTTTGCCTTTAGGCTGCTGTTTTGATCGAGGAGGTGCGTTACCCAATGGAGAGGTTGTGAAATCAACCCCGAGGTAGATGAGTCCGTTCATTCGGCACCAATGCTCTGTTCTGCGCAGAGTTTCTTTGACCCTCTCCTCAATTGTCTGAGGTGCTTTAGTCCTATCAATTACCGCAAAAGGCCAATCATCCCCACCTGTGTCAAGATACACTTGATCCACTTCCTCTTCGGTAGTTTGGTAGCCTTTGGGGATGATGGCCACCCCATATTGGATGATTTCGCAAGGCCAAACGAGAATGGTCTTTCCTCCTGAGCTCCACCTCATGATATAGGTCAATGTAGATATCCTCGATCTAAGGGATGTGGATCGGATCGAGCTTAGCCCTTGGCAGACAATTTCTTGGGTCGAAGGTAGGCCTTGCCGGGAAGTCATGTTTCAGATTCAGTAGCTCCAGCTCTGTAAACATGTCTTTTGCCTTGTGGTGAGTGAGACATGTGTATCTACCCACTTTGTAAGGGGGAAAGGAGTTCCACCCTTCTTTCTCTTGAGGCACTTCTCATGGTAGGTGACTAGTTGTCTTGACAGCTCTAGCAGAATCAACTTGGGCCCAGCATACCTTGGCAGTCTAGTTGGCTCTCCCAAGAAGTTAGCCACCCTTAGATAAGTGAACGTGGGGAATTGAGTGAACAGGGCCCCCCATTTCTCAGTGGTTGCCACGATGCTCTTGGTCGTGCGACCGTAAGTCATATTCGGCCTCAACAAGCAGATGATGAAATAGAAAAATGCATCATTGATCTTTAAATTAAGGGATGCTATTCTCTAGCTTCACTCTAGATAGTATTCATAGATTCTAACTTGGGGCCAAACCCCACTCCACATCAGAGCTGGGTAGTCCCTTTCTGAAGCTGTAGCGTAAACAACATAGGAATTCATGTAGAACCTCCCCGTTGTGGGGAATTGTTGCAGCTGCTCTGATATCGTGCTGCTTATGATTTATGCCCACTCAAAGCGTTGATCGGGCATATTTTTGTTCATTGTTTCTAAATACCGTAGCATCCATTTGTGGAAATAGTGGGCGTCAGGAAGCCCAAACACCCTACTCAGGAACGTGATGGTGTCACTGAGCTCCTCTGAAAAATCACTGCGGTGAATGACTTGTGGCCAACGGGTCACCACCTTCTTGTTCTTCAGATATACTTCATTCATCAGTTGTATGCACTGATCTTCATTGTCGTCCCAGGCTTTGATACAATCCTCTCGGCTGACGGCCACAAAGTGCCGGTGATGAGGAATGCTGAGTATTATCTCAAAGTGGTGGGCAGTGAGGTTAATTATGACCTCGCCCTTCTCATTTATGACACATCTTGTGTCTTTATTGTAGCATCACCGGAAACCACCATCATAAATTCATTGTTAACGTTGGCCTTGGCCGGGATTCCACCAAAGAAAGTGCGAGGGCACTTTGCCTATTAGCTTGTCCATCCATGGACTTCTTGTGACCTTTTGAGTCCTGACCCAGAACTCTTCCATATCAATATGACCCAACTCTGAGTCTCTGATGTCCAGGTCACACTCGGCCTAGGAGTCGGGCATTCTGACCCTCTGATACTTATACTTCATTTCTTCTTCTGTGAGCTTGGCCTTGCCTTTGGATTTGGTAGGTCTCTTGCTTGATGTTGACATATGTTCTTCTGAACTTAGCTGCTGATCTACAAGAATAAGAAGTGAAACCCAATTGGAGAAATCCATGTCAGCTGTTTGATTTTCCATTGAAATGCTGACAGAAGAAAGAGTTAGCAATTTTAGGCCTCGGGCGTATGGATATTGCGAGAATGCAGGCTAAATAGGTAAGGCGCACGGGAAAAGGGTCTTGCGAGGTTAAATCATCTCTTTGAAGGGTGCACGATGCATAGACAACTGCGAGGTGCATTCTTTATTCTTTGTAAGCACAAGCGTGTCGCCATGCGCCATGTGTATTTATAAAGGGCGTAGATTATTTTCATGTTACATGGGTACAGAGTGTGCCAAAGGGTGTAGGAATAATGCATGTAACATCATATGTTCATGTCTTTGAAGAGGAACTTTGCGCGACACACGGTGGAAGTCTGCATGACACAATGTTGTTGCGATGAGGGCGCGACCTGCGCCCGTTTATAGCTTTGCACTTGGTGCATAGAAAAAGGCTGCTACATGGATGCTGGGTGCGCCTAAGGGCGCAGGAATTTGTGATGTTGCACTCAAGTCTGATGCACCAAGATTAATGTGCCAAGAGGGCGCACGGTAAGCATTTACAGCAAGCGAGGGAAGTGCGCCATGAGGGTGCATCTTTTTATGATGTAGCAGGCAGGGAATGCGCGCCATTGGCGCGGATGCTCTTGATGTAACAGGGATGACAGATGCGCCAAGGGTGCAACTGTCCTTGATGTTGCATGGTATGCCAATGCGCCAAAGGAAAATATAGTTTCCTTTTTTAGGTTCGATTTTCTCTCAAGAGGGGTTTACATATGGTTAAGCTCTCTTTGCAAGTTTCATTTGGGTGATTGAAATGGCTTAAACAAAGGGGTTTCAAGCTATCATCTCAGGACAGAGCTTCCTCTACCAGCAGATCTGGAAAGAGGAGGAAATGTGGAAAGACAACGGGGGAAAAAGAGCTCATGATTTCATCCTTATCAACCCAAATCATATCCACAAACAGCCAAAAACCTCAAACACAAAACGCACAAAAGAAAGAAGGCCACTTACCCGGCTTTATAATGAAGAAATGCGCGAAAACAAGTCCACAAAGCAATTTGAAAGCACAGGGGCAAGTGCTTGTGACGAGCTCGAGAAAAATCACGTGATTTGCATTGGTGATAATGACAGCGCAGACGCACCTATATATATAGGCGAGGTAGCAATAAATGCGCCACCAACCTTTTCAAGTGGCGCACCAAAGGAGCTGTCGACATGAGAAAACATGTGCCCTTTGGCACACCAAAACACTTGTTAACATGAAGATATGTGTGCCTTTGCACACCGAAAGTGGTTTTGATGAGAGGAATATGTGCGCCTTTGGCGCACAAAAAGCAACAAATGTTGCATGACATAAAGGCGCACGCGCCTTGACACACGAGGAAGACCCAACAGGGAGGCACACCAAAATGACTATTGACACAAGAAAGCATGCACCAAAGGCTTTAAAGGGGGCATCAAAAGTTGATGTAGCATAGTCATTATATGCGCTGCCAAAAAGACCAAAAATGACTAAGTTCGGAAAACTAAAATTTCCTAGGGAAGGAATTTTGCAACCTTAGAACACAAGGGATCCCTAACGAGGATCGGAACAAAATTTCGGTATGGTTATCTCAGCAAAATTGCCCTTGCCAATGTTACGGGAAAACAGATATTTAAATAATAAATATGATGAGATCATGAATTAATTAAATTAAATTAATATTAGAGTGGGGTGTAAGGGGCCATGCTTAGGTGAGTGTGTTCAAGGTGATTATTTGATGAGGGACCAAGGGGAGTGTGACCCAATTTTGGTGTCTACATTTTGCCCCTTTTTTTTATGTAGCTTGTATTGGTAAATGACGCCACAAAAAAATAAGACGTGGTTGCCCCATGTGTGGGTGAAGGTGATCCCCCTCAAACTAGGGACTGATGAGGCAGAAGGTAGAATTAGTGAGTGGTTTGATAAAAGGTGAATGTGATGTAAAGGAAGGTGGGCGATGGGGGTAAAGGGGTAAAAGGTCCAATCAGGAAATCCAGGTAATGGTTCAAGGTCAAAGGTAATGTGATCAAATGCACGAACTCGTATAAACTGCAACATTGTACCAAGTTGAAGAGCAGAAAAAATCTACATTATCTAAGGGCGATAGGTTTATCCAAACAAGGTTGAGGGGATTCCTATATCGAGGTATAGGATATGGTCAAGAAACAAATCGTAGGTCGGGTGCATGAGCGTTTAGGTATGTTGCGGTACACCAAATGTTTGGTCGGGATAAACGGTCACAGAAAAAGGCAAGGTAAGGTCATTGGGTCAAACAACATGGCTAACAGTGTCACAAGATATAGTGAGCACATAAGGTCATAGGTCACTAGCAATGTTCGGGGTCTAAGTAGCTAGGTCACAAAGACTTTGGTAGGGCTGAGGTATGGGTAAAATAATGAGTCCCCAAATGAGGATGAGGTTAAGTAGTAAATGATGAGGTCAGGAGGGTAGAGGGGAGTGTCCAAGTTAGGTGTGGGTGGGGAAAAAAATGATTCAGGTCAGCAAAGTAGGGGTAGTGGGAAGGAAAGAGACTAAGTAGGCTAACTGACAATTTTTATATAGAACCGATGTCGGTCACTATCGACTGACCACGGTAGGCTAGGGCACAGGATGAATTTTAGTTGAGGTCAAACCATCCACGGTAGGTGAGGGCATAGGACCGATGTTGGTCAAGGTAAAACCATCACCGGTCAAGTCGGGTAGGCTATAAAAATAAAAAGTGCCACATTTTTAAAATCATTTGTCATTTACCGAATTAGGGAAAATGACAAGAGAGGAAGAATGAGGTGGAAAGTGACCAAATGACATGGGGAGCTGAGTTGGTGAGCCACAGAGTGAGTGATCGTTGGTCGATAGGTGGGTCTACAAGCGCGGTGATTGGATTGGGTGATCGATTGGATTGGATTGAGCTAGCGGATGATCGGGGATAGAAGAGGCGGGAGAGGGATCGGGTGGACTGTGTAGCGGCTGAGATGCCACCACACGAAGGAAGTGTGATGAGGTAAGAGGATATTCTGATTTTTTGTTTGTTATGAGTAGGTGGAGGGTAGGAATTGGGTAGGAGGGAAAACGGGGTTTGTTTTGGGGGAACTTTTAAAATTTGAATGTGGGGATTGTAATGAGAAAAGGGGACAAGGGAGGGTAGATTTAGGTAAATGAGGGGTGGGAATGGGTATTGGGTAGGTATTGGTAGGGGAAATGGGTAGAAAGGAGGAGTATGGTAGAAAAAGGGTAGGGCATCATGGGGTTTGTCGTTGCAAAGTGACCGACATCGATTTACTATCAGTTGGCGTCGGTGGGTAAAGATCGATATCGGTCACGATGTAGTGATTGATGTCGGTTATTTTGGTACCTTGGTTGGTCAATGCTAATCGATGTGGGTCGAGTGGGTGAAAGAGGAAAGCCCTCAAAGAGTGAAAATGGATGGGTTACAGACATATAGGTAGGGGAGGGAGAGTTATGGGTATGGGTAGGTGAGTGAATAAGGAAGATCAGTGAGAGGATAAAAATAGAAATAGGTGAGGGTCCGAGGCATGGGTAGATAGGTAGATAGGTAGTGTTGATTTAGGGCATAGATATAGGTGAAAGGGTGATTTAGTTAGGGTAAGTGGTGTAGTAGGGGGATAGCAAGGTTGCATGCAGGTGTGGTCAAGTTTGATTAATATGATTGGTTGTATGTAGGCTAGGGACCAACTATGGATGAGGGATAGAGTACCTCCCCTACTTGTGGAGATATGGGGAGATGACATGCGAGGAGTGGATCCATGTTACAGATGTGGGTCTGATTGGTATTAGGCGCTCATCGGCATGTAGCACGGGAGGCGAGCTTGATGGTTTCCCTCATCGATAGATGGGATTTAGAAACCAATACATTTCATTTTAACAGGTGAGATCACGATCACCTTAGAGGATGTTTACAAGATCCTGCGACTACCTATAGGAGGTACACAGGTGTACTCGATCTCCTCAGAGGCATCCAAGGAGTTACTGTTACCAATTTTTGGAGAGGGGCTGGCCTTGTTAGGATTCCATAGTGCCAATGAGCTACGAGGTGATGTACCAAGCCTACCCCGAGGAGATGAGGCTAGTATTACTTTTGATGGAGCGGTGTACTATTTTGCACTACCCGATGCAGAGGGGTGGGATTCCCACGGTCAATGTTGGGGTTCTTCATGACATGGTGGAGAGTAGGAATCGATTTACATGGGGGCCTGCGTTCCTGGTACAACTATACAGGGAGTTGTGGGCTTATGGGTGATTATGGCGGTTCAGTCTGCGCTCCACCTTCTTGTTACATTGTTAGGCCTATGAGCACATTGTGTGTGTGCACCCATTTGGTATGCCCCGTCGATGCATTTGAGCCTAGTTTTGTTTGAATGGTCTACAGGTGATGGGTGTGTTAGTTATGGGAGCATTGAGTAGCTAGAGTGGCACATGATGTAGCCTATTACGGTCATTACTAGGGGGTTATCTCGGTGTGGAAATTATTTGGAGGCCATATGTAGGTTATCCTTCATACAGACAGATGGTAGCAAAGTTGGATGGACTACAAATTTACCGGTGGATAGAGGGGTGGTGGGCCGAGGAGCATGAGATGATACCCATAGACCGGGTCGGATGGTAGTTTGGTTTTCCGCAGGATATACCTCCACCCTTCCCTCAGTATAAGAGAGATGATTTAGAGAGACCTATGTATCCACCATGACCTATAGTTCCGAATGGGTAGGAGGAGCAGCCGAGTCTACCAATAGATAGATGATTCGGGGTGACCGATAGGTACAGGTAGTGGTGGGATGCACTGTCACGAGTAGTACCACCGAGGCCGGGAAGCGATTTAGCTCACACACGGTGCAGAGAGATGCCCTACGGGGTAGATGGCTAGCTTGGTGACCCACTTGGGCATAAATACGGGGCATTTGACGGGGGCGAGGCATAGGGAGGTCATCTAGATGCCGAGTTAGAGGAGTGGGAGAGGAGATAGATGAGACAAGTTTGGACATCAGATGGGGAGATGATTGAGATCCATGTATTTTTGATATTATATTTTTGACATATATACCATCCTACATGCCGAAGATAGTGAGGATGTACATGAGAGTTTTTTATATTTTTTTATATACAACATCTGCATGCCAAGATATTTGAGAGTTATGTATATGGATACACATGTTTGGATGTTTTTATTTATAGAGATGATGGTGATTATGGCATGATGTATACATGGTTGTGGTTATCTTGCTATTTTGATTTATATATGTGATGGAAACTAAGTAGTGTAGGTATGATAGAGCCAGGTCATAGGCATGGATCGAGTCAGGTTTTTGGTTTAGGCATGGATGGAGTTAGGATTGGTTGAGTTTGTAACTCATTAATTTGTGCAAGTAATGATGATATGAGTCACGTTGAGATGTTTTATAGTAACATGCATGATAATGGTAAAGAAATGGTAGACATAATGAATGTATGAATGAGGATGGTAAAGATGTGAAGAAATTATTGTTTTGTTTGGTTTAATTTCCAATTATTGATATAAAAAGGGAAATTAACTAGGGTAGAATGTGATTAGAAAAGGGAAAAGGAGAATTGGTTAGGGTAGAGAGTGGTTGAGCTAACCTCCAAGGGCCCCATGCCCTTGGAGTGCTACCTACATAGTCCCGGCAAAAGGGACCTCAGGCCGATGTAGTTCTCCCATAAGCTAGGGAAGCATGCGAGGAGGTATGAGAATGAGTTGGTAGGTTATAGGCATGGTTGAGTTGAGGCCATTTTAGGTATGGGTGAATTGTGGGCACATGGGTATGGGTGATTTTGAGTTGATTGTGGTGAAAGAGGAAAATTACCCAAAGATAAGCATCAAGGATCTAGTCCTGTATAGGATAATCAATATGTAATGAAGAAGGTGAAAAGATAAGAGGAGGCAAGAAAGCCACCTGATTGGTAAGGATCATAACGGGTGGGTCATACCTTAGATAGGCTGATGAACGTAAGACCCTAAAGATATTGCATGATTGATTATTCTAAAGGTGAAGAGTAGTCACATGATCACCAAATGTCATGGTTCCAATAGGTCCCTTGAGGCGGTAGGAAATGAAAGTGTGAATGGTGAGAGGGTGAAAAGTGGTTAGTTTATATGGTATTTGGTAGCATGCCTTTTGGTGAAAGATCCAAGATCACAATGAGCAAGTCCATGACGAAAATTTTTTGGTTTGAATTATATTTGAGATAGACTAATTGATGTGGGAAGTCTATATGGGATGAGAAAATTAACTCCTTGAGGTCTTCGTGAAGCTGATCGATGCGGGAAGCTTGATTCTTCTTCTTTTTTTTTCGAAGCGGGCTTTACATAGCTGTCCTTGAGGAGTAGTTTATTTACATCAGCAATGTAGAGAGAAAGATGTCCTTTTTGAGGGAGTCATATTTTTCTTGGAAGTTTGACTCAAGGATTTGGATCCCATGTGTGGGATTTTAAGTCATGGAAAATACTAAGGTGAAGAATCAAATTATTTTTCTACAAAACAAGGTGAAATGACCAAGGGATCTCATCTAAAATAAGATGAAAAGTATCCATGAGAATCATGTGATGTGCAGTGTCGTGGTACACATATTTAAGAGAGGATAAAAGAGTGACGGGTATGCACATGATTCTTGTTTAATCGTTGGGGATGGCATAGTGAAAGGAGGGAATTGAAAAGAGCTCAACAGACGAGCATGCAAAGAGGAAAAAGGTGAGGTAGGACTGAAAGTCAATAGTAGAATGGTTGAAGATGCAAGGAGTTAAGGGGCTCAAGTTTGGGTTTTCCATCTAGTGAAGATAAACGATAAGCACCTAATCCATAGGTATGAGTCACAATGTATGGTTCAAGCCAATTAGGAGAAAAATTTCCCTGTTTACTTTTTTCTACTTTGGTTACATGTTGATTTTACTTCAGGACAAGGTCATCAACTTGGAAAGTTCATTCATGGACATGTTTTTCATAGGCACGCTTGATATGTTTTTGGTAAACTTGAAGATGGTCAAGAGCATAAAGACGACATTTGTCTAATAAATCAAGTTATGCTAAATGGTCCTAAAAAAGTCATCATCATTGAGCATGTCATGAAGAGAAATGCAGAGTGAGGGAATCTGGACTTTGAGAGGTAGAATAGCCTCCATATTGTGAGACTAGAGAAAAAGGTGTGGCAACAGGTGGAAGTGCAAATACTAGTGTGGTATGCCCACGGGCGAAAGGAATGTGCATATGATAGTCCTTCCCATATCGTTAACCACTTTCATGAGAATTTTGTTCGGGGTTTTATTAGTGGATTTGGCCTGGCCGTTGGTTTGTGGGTAATAATAATATGGAAAAACAACATGGTTTTCACCTTGTGGAAAATGACGTTGCATTTTTCAAATTGCTAAAAAACATAGTGGGTTTTCAACGTGCTGAAAAACACATTGTGTTTTTCAACGTGGTGAAAAACACGATTTTTCAGCACTTAAAAAAATTCAAAGCTTATTCACATGATAATTACACTATGCGTATTACATCATTAAAATAAGATGGAAAAACATCATGGTCTGCTCCTTGTGGAAAATTGCATTGCATTTTTCAAATTGTTGAAAAACATAGTGTATTTTTCAATGTACTGAAAATTTGTTTTTCAACACTTAAAAAATTCAAAGCTTATCCACATGATAATTACTTTATGTGGATTAAATCATTAAAATAAGATAAAAAAATCATCGTGGTTTGCACCTTACGGAAAACGACGTTGTATTTTTCAAATTGCTGAAAAAATATAGTGTGTTTTTCAACGTCTTTGAAAAACACACTTTGTTTTTCAGTAACTTAAAAATGCAAAGCTTCTCCACATTATAATTACTTGATGTGGATTACATAATTGCAATAAGATGGAAAATCATCGTGGTTTGCACCTTGTGGAAAACGGCATTGTATTTTTCAAATTGCTGAAAAACACAATGTGTTTTTCAACATGTTGAAAAACATGCTTTATTTTTCAACACTTAAAAAATGCAAAGCTTCTCCACATGATAATTACTTGATGTGGATTACATAATTGCAATAAGATGGAAAAACATCGTTACTATGGATTACATTGTTACATAAAGGTGGAACAACATCGTGGTTTGCACCTTGTGGAAAATGGCAGTTCATTTTTTATAGTGTTGAAAAACACAATGTGTTTTTCAAAGCACTTTGAAAATAGCAATAAAAATTCCATGTGATAATTAGTTATTGTGGATTACATCATTTCATCATAATTACATCAGCTTTCTATATGTTAAAATATTTTTACTATCCATATATTACAAGAGTGGTCCTACATTGGCTAACACCAACAAACACATTTTTTAAATACTCTCAAAATCATAAAAAAAAATAGGCCCGTTGTACATTCCATATTTATTCTTCACCTCAAATTAAAATTTCTTTTGAATTCACATTCACACCAATGATTCAATGTTTTTACTTGTAAAATAGGTTCCCCTTGTGTGGTTTCTCTCCTCTTTGCACACCTCATTGTCGTCAAATTGGAAGCATTCGTAGTCTTGATATCGATTGTTCAAATTTTCTACAATGGTTAAATCTTAGTCACATATCCAATGGCATTTATTACTCACACTAAACCACATACGCATGCGGTGGTGGTTGTCTCATTGAAATCTCCTTTGAAAGCAACATCTAAAATATTTGATGCTTTTGGGTCTCTCTAAACCTTTGAACACATTCAAAGTTTCATCTACATTTTTTTTGTTCATCTATATGTCATGTATCCAACCTCCATAATTCAAAATTATTTGGATGTGTGTTCCATAAAATTTCAATCATTTTCTATCATCAAACCACCAGCCCCAATTGTTTTAGGAGTGCACCGTGACGTATAAGACATTACATAAATTTATTTATTTATACACTAGGTTTTTCAATATCATTATACAATAGAAAAATAGCCTCATACCATCCATGCATGTCACCCATCGTTTGTGGATAGGGAATATTTTACTCTACAACACCCATTCGTAACATTTGATTTAGAATACACATTGTCGCCTTTGACACATGAATACACATTGTCATGCTAATCATAGATATGCGTGATGAACATTATCATTGGCATCATTAATTGATTAAAGGCATTAACAACTAACCATCAATTGTAAGTGACTATTGAATTGGCAAGGAGCGGCCATCCCGAGTGCATGTCTTCATTTATCATGCTTGTCTCATAATTACTCTTACATGTGAAAGGAAAACAATTTCAACACGATTCTTATTTTGTTACGACTTATGCTTAGCAATTTATATCACTACTTTCCACATATGATGACATTGAATTACCTTCCACTTCCCGTCTTGGATATGGTGAGGAGGGGCCATCATGGAACATATCTTCATTTATCGTGCTTGTTCCCCATAATTATTGGCTCCTACACGTGAAAGGAAAACAATTTTAAAACGATGCTTCTTTCATTACGACTTATGTTTAGTAATCTATATCACTACTTACCATATATGATGACATTGAATTACCTTCCACTTCTAGTGTTGGATATGGTAAGGAGGGGCCATCCCAGAATGTGTCTTCATTTACCATGCTTGTCTCCGCATAATTACTGGCTCCTACATTTGAATGGAAAACAATTTCAACATGATGCTTATTTCATTACAACTTATGCTTAGAAATCTACATCGGTAACATATAATGACATTGAATTACCTTTCAATTTTGGTGCTTGATATGATGACATCGACACATATATCACTTTCAAAGTTCAATTCCTTCAACACATGCTTACATATGTTTCCTCTAATAGCCCAAGCACATTCATATATGTCCAAGGCTCTGCATTGCCTTACCAAATACCAAGTGCTTCTAGTTATTTGGCTCCTCACCCATAATTGATCGCAATCAAGCATAATTGAAAGGAAATATGTATCGAAATACTTTTTTTCTCTCTCAACCACTGTCAATAGTTTTCTTTCTTTTTTTGAAATTGGTCAAGAATTCAGATTGTTGTAACTTTCTCTTGTGTTTGTAAAATGGATCCACCTTGTACACAAGTGTGTAGAACAAATAGTCCATCCGGCGAGTGCATTTTTTTGTCTATCACACAAGTATCTAGTATTCATAAAACAATGGTAGGCCTTGATGGATGCATTTGTTTCCTGATTTGCATGGGAGAAGTTTCTATAAAAAAATTCCCACATAGCTATCAAGTGACACGATTGAATATCAGTGACACTATAAACCACGTTTAATTATTTGAGATGAAAATTAATAAGGAAACACACGAAGGCTCGTACTCACCAATATGTTCTTCGCTCTCACACCATGTCTTCCTAAAGTACTCGAGGAACTGAGTTTCCTCTTTGAATTCATTGAAAAAGTCTTGAATGATTCGAAAGGTGTGCTCATCATGCATTCCAGAACCATACATGATGGTACCTAATCTCTCGAAAACCTTCCACCTCAACTTCTTGCTACAATACTTGTACACATTTTACATTTTTCAACCATGCCTTGCGCACATGCCATAGGAATAACAGTACACAAAAACCAAAAACACACTTAATGGCCTAGGATTTTGCCGACGCATCATCTCGTAATGAATGCATTTATTTTTCAATCGAACAAAGAATTTTCCCCATTTCTGGACTTCCTCCAACCACCTATAAATGTCTTCAATCTTATTCCTTGATGTAATGGTCCATACTACGGGTACCCCAACCTCTTTCTCGTCAAGACAAGTAAGGTGTATAATTGGTACTACAAGGAATATGACATCAAAGTTTAACATGGGGTTTAATATAATAGAAATGGAACATTATTAATGATACATAAATCACACATCATTTCAAAATTCATTTCAATTACTTACACCATATTTGTTCAAATAAATGATAAATCCATGGAAATTATGGAATTGTGTAAATGTTGAACCATTCTCTCACACATCCACGGTGTTTATAACCCCATAATGAATGGAACGGTGGTTCCATTTGGGCGTTGATAGTAGAAAAAAAAATCTCTTTCCTCCGCATGCCATAAGTTCATGCTCATGTCATCATCAGCGTGCTTTTGAGATCTTCTAGAGTGAACTCTATTCCATGAGTTCATCATGTCCTTTCTTGTCAAGTATTGGTCCCTTTGGCTCAATATACCCACATTGGATGGATCCTCTATATATTTTTTGTATACTGTTTCACGGTGACACCCATCAACAAAAGACTCTCGATATAAC